>OY744607.1:31383525-31533525 GCA_963556255.1 Allolobophora icterica | reverse complement strand
CATCCACCTCGCTGCTGCAGGAGGCGACCGTTCGACCAGAGCAGCAGCTGAACTACACCAGCATCACAATAACCTCACGTGTCCAGGTCGACGATGCCTACTTCTACAGCATGGCTATTATCATTCCGATCGGTCTCTTCTGCAACCTCTTCTGTCTCTTCATCTTCACGATGTCTCCTGTCATGCGTCGAACGTCCACCGGACACTACCTGACGGCCCTAGCCAGCGCCGCGCTGCCTTCCTAGTCGGGGGGGGAAACGATACGCTGGATGAACCTCGACGACCGCTACCTCGGTCTCCGGTTTCCTCCATGTGTCGACCGGCGCCTGCCAGGGCACCCACTGGTTGCGATACACAGCGAAGCTCATCTCGGCCTGGATCACAGTTGTCATCGTCACTGAGCGACTGATTACGGTCGCTGTGCCGCTGAAGGTATACGCCAGTCGCAGTTCATTAAACTTATCCAGTCATGTTCTGGTTTCAGATGTAAGTTATTAGCAGAACATTTGAGGCTTTATATATCAACGCATCGCACTTCTAATTCAAAATTTACGCCGATTCCCTCGGTTGTGGATGACATTTAACGGTGTAAAGAACTGGCATAGATCTTGGTTTGTTCATCATCCAATAGACTTGGATATACGAGGACATCTGCCACACGTACGGCTTAAGTCTATGTGTCCATTTGAGAGCCTCTTATTAACACTATATATCTTGCTTTTTTCTGGTTCTATATTCTACTGTTTGTCTCGTCACTGCTCATATTATGGTGAATGCATTTCAACTTCACAGTCGTATCCTTTCATTGTTGATAAAAATCGTTGCGCCGCAAGATGTAGGTGGTCTAATGTAAGTTTGATTCGGTTGAAGTGGAGCCTGGAGAGAAAAAACTGAGAAGCAGTACTAGGGCCTGTAATATATACTTCAAAATATGAAACTATAACTCTTGTGCTTAAATATTTTCATTGGCTTCCTGTTTAGCATAGGATTTGCTTCAAATTGTGGCTCATAGTTTATAAACATTAAATTCTGGCCGCCAGCCACATTACTTAAAATCAGTCCTCAGGGGTGTAACTTCGGTATAGAAAGTGGGGGTACCAATTTCTTACATACACAAAGAAAGGCGGAGACTGCGATCTCTGGGAAGGCACAGTAATAAAATATTGATTGGCATTGTTCAAAAAGTGGGGGGTACGGTACCCCTCGTACCTCCACAAATTACGCCTATGTTAGTCCTTATCCCCAAACAAACCGAAAGACAGATAGGCAGACAGACAGACAGACAGACAGACAGACAGTGATAGTTCGTGTGCTCAATTGATTTTTGAGTCACATGTGCTGTCAATTATTTTTGCTGACGATAGCGATTCATGTAATCGTAGGTTGACAGAATGACGTAAACAATTTCTGTGTTCTATCTTTACATGCAGGTGTCGACAATTTCGACGTCATCAAGAGCCAAGATCGTCATCGTGGTCATCTCTCTACTCGGAATAGGACTCGGTTCCTTTCCGCTCTGGACACTCGAGGTTGATGAGTCTATGGTCCGTGGTCAGATGGTCCTCCGATGTATCGTCTGGAACTCGACGTCCTACGAACACTGGAACACGGCGATCCTTCGCATCGGAACCTTGGTCCTTCCGTGGCTCTTCATCGCCGTTGCCACTTTCGCCATCGTCTACCACCTGGTCAAGGCCAGTCGCCGACGCCAGAAGCGGATGGAGGGCCAGACACTCGTTACTGGAATTCCGCTCTCGGCAGTCCAGTTGGTGAGGGGCCGCACAGAAGTGGCATCGGTGGCACAGAGGAACGGCTCCTCCGTTGTGAGGTCGAGGTCCCCACCGGAAGCTCAGCTGACCGTTATGCTTGTGGCCGTCTGCCTGGCGTTCGTCTGTTTCCGCCTTCCCTACACGATCGCCTACTATACCTATGAGAATGGACAGCGTATCTGGCGCAGAGACGATCCGCTGAAGCTGTTTCGCGCCCTGGTCGCTCTACGCATCACGGACATAGTAGCCACGGCAAACTATGCCGTCAACTTCTTTCTCTACTGTCTCTGCGGAACCTACTTCCGCCAACAGGTCAGGCTCGTCTGCCGAGGTGAAGATAAGTTCGGCGGCGCAGCAGCTCAAAGAAACAGGGGCATCAGTCTACCAGAAGTGAGCTCGTATTCGACGAAATGGAGAACCAGTCTACAAGGGACGATGACGACACAGGTAGCAAAGCAGAGCATGCTATGAACAGATTTCTACAAGTGTGAACAGGACATGTATATACATAGCAACGAATCGCTAAGTCTCAAGTGAAGTTGCTTAATTCACAAAATGCTATAAACGATGCTACAAATGTGAACTCGCTATTGCTGTGTCAGAATTCATAAACGAATCTACGAGTGTGAATAGGCTATGGCTGCTTTTCAAATGACAAATGAATCTACGAGTGTGAACAGGTTATGAATACGTCACAAATCACGAATCTACATCTGTGAACTGGTTATGAATGCGTCACAATGATTCAACAAATTAACAAGTATGACTGACTACGGTTACGTCACAATCAATAGACGAATCTACAAATCTTGTGTTAATAGGTTATGACTACTTTACAATGCATCAGATAATCTACATTTGTGAACTGGTTATGGCTACAAGTGTTAATAGGCTACTAGCTGTACCCCGTGAAAAATCACGGTATATAAAACAATTATTGCAGTGATAACAATTACGCTTACTTCCCCGTTATATTATGACGTCATATTATAGGCCTATAGCCGTCGTTGGTTAAAATGCTCTAAACGCCGTCGTCATGCCCGTCGTCGTCAAGACAGCCGTCGCCAAGGCGGCAGTATAGTGACGTCACAATAGTGTTTGTTACGGGACAGACAGACGTACAACCGTTATTATGTTGTTTGATGATTAGTATGTATTCAGTGCCAGGATCCTAGCTCAAACTAGATCTTTTGCCAACATAGGGCCCTCCCTGTGGAATATCCTTGCTTCCTCTCTACGGGTAACCTCACTTTCTGGATCTCTTCGTACATCCCTTTCTGTGCTTAAAACGTGTTTCTTCTCTCAGGGCCTTCGCACTGGGAGCGCTGCTGAGTGGCATCAGCTGTGAGCTGCGCTATACAAATCTCCAAATACGATACGATACGATTACTTTACAATGCTTCAGCTAATCTACAAGTGTAAACTAGTTAATGCTACGTCAAATGATTCGACAAATGTTAATAGGCTACACGTTCCTAAATCAAAGATTCACTAGAATCGGATGTTGACGCACAACTGACAGCGCGACATTTAGCTGCTGATCGAAGGAACTGGGATTCATTAGATCCGGTAGAGACGACACCTTCCGGTCGCTTAATTAGCTAACCCCACGCCCTTTTATTACCCAGGAAATTATAGATATGCGTTGGGAGTGTCAACGGAGATTAGGAGATAGCTCAGAGCAGGAAAAGATCCAAACACCTAGCTACCAATTTTAACAGCTGATGATCATGCTTGTCTAACACACAAGCTGTTGAAGGCTGAAGACTAAGGGTTAGGTTATATTCTAATGACTGAAATGTTTCAATTATATATGTCATGGTGGTTTAAATATCTATCTAGTTATGTATATATGTATGTGTGAATTTATGTGTATATAAATACTGATGTAACCTGTGTATTCGGATACAGACACTTTGAAACTACAGCAGAGGACGAAAGTCATAATGAGGAAAAAATTCTAGGTCAATAGAAACAAGTACAATTATTGTGAAAATTTTCTTTCAACGGAACACTTCAAAATTTCTTTGCACTAAACTAGTTAGAAGCCTATTCGATTGTCACTTGTTGCACTTCGTATAAAAGCTTTAAAACGGATGCTCAGACATTATCCTAAGAGACGCCCAAGATACGTTAAAGGCTCAAAGTATAGGCGTATACAGTCATTTACGAAACGGTTGTGCATAGTCAAACCTAACTTTTCAATAGACCATCTATTCTACACTCTACAGCTATAGTTGACGCTTCACAATTACAAATGCATCGATTGTGTCCTGTAACTGATCTCTGCATATACATCGCGTCTTCTTCTGTTTCTCTCTGCATTTAACCTTTTGCATGGATATATTTATCTGAGGCAGATTTTTCATCGCATGTCCCTTCAAAAATGAGCAATCCACTTCGCAAAATGTGACACAAATCGGCATCGCAAACATACTATATAGTAGTAAAATTAGGGTTAGGGGTCATACTACGCAGCTCTGTCGTTGACGTGGGATTGGGGAACAGCACAAAAGTCGGCTCTATGGAGCGTATGGTTGAGACCTGATACAGCACATGCTCGTCCGCAAAGAAAGCATGCAAACAGAACTTTGCGATTGCATTAGCACAGCTGACGGCAGACGCCACACGATGAAACGGCTCACCAAAAATAGACTATACATCCAGGCATATAGGTTAGCGCACAGCAGAGCTGGTTGCCATCAAAACAATCAAGAAAAGGCTTTGCACTAGATATACACTTCGGCATGATATAGATGAACGAATAAATCGACCAGCTCTTAGGAGAATTGCAAGAGCCATCGACTCTCTAGGCCATTGTCAGCAATATGCTGGACGAGGCATTTCAAAACGCGACGAAAGGGCGCCTGCTTAAGCCACTGGTGCCACAGCCAATCGATCCCCCGCTCAACACAAGCTGGAAAAGCAGAAGTCGGTTCTATTAGAGTTCAATCCCTCTGTTCAACTCTAGGTCCAAGCTTATGGGCGGCAGAGAAAAACCGCCACTGCCAGCGTCCGCCGAAGAACTATAGTACCGCCCTAAAACGTGTCATGTACAAGGAGATAGGCAAACATGTGCCATTCACAGGACGCTGATACATCCCAACATCAAAGTGAATCACGACGGAAGAACGATTCTTCTTCAGATAAAATCATTTATTTTTTAACACCTTTTTTCTCAGCTTCAACTCTATTTAAATCCTATGGGGCGTAAAGTTTAACAAAAATCGTCGATTGTTTGGGTAAAATTGAAACCTGGTCGCTTACCATTTAAAATATAAGAAGTCAATGTTAGTTGACCGTATTAGAAAATGTCGTTGAAGAATTTAGTAAATAGGGATGAGCAATGAGCAACATCTTTCTGTAGAAATCCAGTGTAGATTAATTCAGTTTTTTTTTAGCATAGTTACATGCACAAGCAGGCTATTCAATCGGTGGCTAAAGCACCTAAGGGAGTAAAGGAACAAGATTTAGCCTTATGAGAAATAAAGGCAATATTAGCTCTGAGCTGAGAATTCATGCTCATTTGCTCATTTGTTCATTCGGTCGGTGAGTTGTTTTAAGTGGCACTGAGTCATCAGTATCAACCTCTGCACTTGAAGAGATGCCATCACCAACCGAAGGCTAGAATTTTTCATCTTTCCCAGCATCCTATATCTGCTTATATTAATTATCAGAGATATATAGATTTCCAGTGATGCCAATGACGTCATCGTCATGTTAAAGGCAATCGTATATATATTATGGATAGGCCATGTTATTGAGTACTATTCCTAAATATAAATAGGCATATATAATATATATATGTCTACGTATCTTCTACATCCACACAGAAGGCGAGGAGGGTATTGAGGAGGTCATAGGATGGTGTTAGTAATTGTCTTCGTCGATGGTATCTTGATCAGTCAAGGGCGCTCCATTCTGTTCTTCGTTCTTCGAGAGGCGTCGGCGAAGAGTGTTGTTTTGGCGTCATGATCATAGCTTAAGCCTTAAGTTTCCATGATTCGCTCAATAACAACGAATTCAAAGGAAACATATCAAAGTTAAATTGAGCTAAATGAGCAGTAGCCACAAAAACTATAGGTCGAAAGAGAAGTGTCTTGCAAGCCCATTCATTCATATGCTATGTACTTAGAACTATATAGGCCTAAGTTTATATATGTGTGTACGTGTGTGTGTGCATGTGTAAATGTGTGTGTGCGCGCATGCGTGCGTGTGCGTACATGCATGCGTGTGAGCGTATGTGTGTATTTTTGGTTGGTTGGGTGCGTGTATGTATAATGGCGACGCTCATTATTTCATTTGTGTGAAGTGAAATGTAGTTGAAGCACGTCTTCGCAGATTGAAGGAGGGAAGGACAGCTAATGACACTATTCGACTGATCTTAGCGTCATCTGTCCAACAGCCTTTCTATTCTCCTCTTTTTTTTATCGTGATCTTTCGAACCACAGGCGCCGAGACGCAGCGCGTTGCCATGGCAACAGCCGCACAGTGGCTGACGCTGCAGGAAAGATGATTCACGTGCATATGAGAGGAATAGTAATGCATCAACGCTCTTTCCAATCAGTTCAGTCATCCGTGTAGTAATACATCCACTCCACTCTGTCTCAAGGAACACCATTAAATGCGACTATCATCTTATGATTACAATATACAGTAGGAGTTCAAATCATCGCGAGGAAACTAATTTTAGTGAGCCAGAGATAGCTATATATAGGAACGAAGAAGAATTCCGTTCCCTAATCTCTTCTATCGTTTGAACATTGAAAGATGTAACGGTTAACTCACACCTACCGATTCTCTAATTCATACACTATCAAAGCTAATGTCTGCTGTAAGCAGAGTTAATATGTGGCTCATATATCAAGCACCTGAAAATATCTTGTTTGTCAGTGATGACACTGGCCCCAGTCGAGAGCGTCACTGACTTTTCTGAGGGCGCTTTATTTTTTATTAGGTCTACAATTACATACGAAAAAAACCTCGATAAAAAACAAAAAACTGGGATCTACAGTGTTGCCTTATACGGTAATCGGACGGAAAATCGCTCAGAAATTGGGCGATCAATCTGAAAGTAGTTTATTTGACGAGTAGTGACTATTGAACGAACAGTAGCTCTGCACTTGCTATAGCCTACATTTAAATTGCGCGGCTGCACGCCACAGCCACACTTGCGTAATTTCTGCTGTCTTCTTTCCCGATAGCTCAATGAATGTGCGACGGATAGGGCCTAACTGTTGTGTTTGCTTAACATGTAAGCCCTGCTTTGTTTAGGAGGTTACTTCTCTGGTCTGCACCTGCTTACAATCACTTCAGAGAACATACTCTGCTAACTTTACTTTTCATGTAAATTAGCTAACTGATGCACGTGGCAGACCAGAAAACGTGTACTACGAAGAACGCGGTGCACCATGGGCATCAGACTTGTATCGAGGGCTGTTAGTGTTTATTTCACGACAAGGTTCGAGGTTCGGTGCCCTGTTTAGGCCTACCTGATGGTAAGAGACTTCGGTTTTCTCTCAACGGATAAACTTTCGACGCGTAGGTCCTATACAGGACAATGTAGAATAATACATTTAATATTGAACATGCAGTTTTTAGGTTCAAACATTTTTATTCGATTATTTGTTGTCGTTGCAATAAAATCTTAGAAAACGTCCATGCTCATGAATATTCATACCGGAATAATTCAATCAGGTTGATTGAAAGCAACCAATCAGGATGCTGGTTTTTTAATCAAAACGATAGTTTTTAAATGCACTAGGCCTAAGTATGAAGTGAAATAATGAATTATGATCAATGTTAGTAATGTTTCTAAATTTACAACGAAGCAGAGGCTGTTGAACATCAGGTACAACAATCCGTTTATCTCGTAACGAATAGCGACAGAGACAGGCTTTGTGTTCAGAATCAGCAGGAGACTAAATCTGGACTTTTTCTAAGCTTTTATTGTACCAACAACCATAGTGCGACCGTACATAATAACGTACGCGTACCGTACGTATTTTAAGTACGTTATAGAAAAAATAACGTACGTACCGTACGTACGGTCGCACCTTGCCACCAACTGATATCTCTGGACAACCCTTCTGACACGACGCAGTGCTCAAGATTAAGCTGGTTCCCTGTGCATAGCCTTAAATAGCGCTCTAGATATTCGAGAAAACGATTACAAAGATGAACAAACCGTCCTCTTAATGTTGTAGGCCTATGTATATACGCATAATATGATAATGGTGGCGGTGATAATGGTCATGTTAGCGGCAACGACGACGATGGCGATGATGATGCTGATTCATAATGGTAAAGTCAACAATACTGTTTGCAAAAAGAAAACACTAGTGGGATGCGAAAGCTCTTTGAATTTATGGGAAAGAGCGGAGTAATAAGTTGCCTGAAGCTCAGCACATCTGTTTGATTAGCCTATGATCCTGCAAGTCTGTAGTACTTGTCTTTCGCATACAGTGGGACGATGGGCACGAGGTCGTTTCCTTTTCCATATAGGGTCTGACCAGACGCAGTGTTGGGTAAACTCACACAAGAAATGAGTTAAATCAAAACTCAACTCACGCACCTCAAAATGAGTTTAAACTCAAACTCAACTCATCCTAAGTGAAATGAGTTAACTCAAACTCACTTGTTAAATGAGTTAACTCATAAACTCACACGTTTCATACTAGCACGTTCTAATCGAGCAACAATTTTTCCATCACGCCTACTTGTAACAGAAAAATATTTTCCATCAAGAATACACGGTACTTCAGCCATGTTGTTCTTAACTGTTCACAATATAAAAAATATGCAGTGCTTAAATACTGTCCGCTAGCAGTGTTTACGACCCTCCCTGCCGTCACCACTCACCAGTATGGAAAGCCGACGATATAAAAAAGGCTTGTTTCAACATAATATGTGCCGAGTGCCGAAGAGTGAGTTGAGTTTAAAATAATTGACAGTTACAACTCAAACTCACAGAAAATATGAGTTAACTCAAACTCATAACTCACACTCTTTAAGGTGAGTTAACTCAAACTCATAAATCACAGCAAGTGAGTTAACTCGTGAGTTTAAACTCATATGAGTTAACTCATACCCAACACTGACCAGACGAATCTCGAACTTCTGTGAACGGGGCAGGATTTTGTACGTGCCGCTTTCTTGCCAGCTCTCTTTGGTGCCAGCAGGCTCCATTTCGAAGACGGGCACAAGCATGCGCGAGGAGTGGAACAGGAGTCGAACCTGTTGAAGGGTTGTTGTATAACAATAAAGCCTCTAACAAACAGCAAAACAACGTTACATGATACAATGCACTCTGCAGCATTGTTCGTATCAGTTCACAACAAATGAAGAGTCACAACAACTCCGCATCCGATTGCAAGACGAGCGAAGGATAATCGCAGAAAACTGTGAGCAAATGAACTGCGATCAGAATTAATCTCTGTCGGTCAATGTGTTTCCTGTGATACAGCTGTAAACGTTGATCATTTCCTAGCGTCGGCTGCTGAAGTTGGTGATGTGACTAAGCATCATTCGTCCTGATAAAGGTTTATCTCCTTGAATGGCCTCCACTGCAGGAGCTATTTTGGAGCTAGGCTAACAGCTTGCTTCAAAAACTGGTTGGCTTCTACAGAACGGAAACAGGATAATGCGTCAGCACCTCTAAGTAACACAGTCTAAATGCGTAGGCTATATGCATAGGCCTACAGCATTAAACCTATAAAATACAACAATTAGGCTATTATGTATGTACCCCATTCTTTTCTTCTTCTTCTTCTAAAATGAAAAATACATTCAGATAACTATTTAGCAATATTACTCATGAAACTATTTGACAATCTACACTGAGTTTGGGTTTCATGAGGTCACTGCTCTAAAAGTATTTCCCTCAATTCTGCCAACGACAGGGAAAATAGGGAAAATTTGTTTTATGACCCCTTTTGTTAATTTTATAGCCTAGTTAGTTTATTCCTTACTTAATCTTTGAAGATTTAAGGTCAAATGAAGACAACGCTATCGTCTAACACGCTAAATACAATGTGTAGCAACGCATAGGCTACTGCATGTGTGTCACCCATAGGCTTACAGTAGATCGTTATGGTTGATATAGGCGGCAAATGCACAGGACTAAGCGATTTTACATATCCGGCGTCAGTCTAATAATGATTGGTCTACGTTGAGTTGATTTTGCGTAGGTTAAACCGGTGGATTTCTAGTAGATCGACTTAAGTTCCGGGATTTGTGCGCGTTTTTATTTATCTCAAGTGTTTTGCACTTGCAGTTTAGCTGAAGTTTGTGTAGTGGTAACATCGGCTAAAGTTCCTTATTAATTTTTAAAGTTGGACTTAATCAAGTAGCCTAGAAAAAGGCAACAGCTGTAATGATCTGCGAACATTTCATTAGAATGTTCACACCTCGGAACGTTATTGTACTTCTCCTGCTTTTGGAAGGTGAGTAAAATAAGTCAGGCAATTCTAAGCAAATGAATAATGAAGCTCTACTGTGCTTCCAGGTCTTCTCATTCTCCAATTTGCATAACTAAAATAATTAGAAACATTGACTAATAATCTGCTAAATCGCTAAGTAAGTCTACTTAGCATATTCGCTTTCACGTGGTGGGACGCTATTTATGGACTTATGATAGGCCATTTAACCGTCAACCAACGAAAATCTGCAAGTCGTGGATAAGGACCTATTTATCGTGAAAGTAGACCGTTTACTTCTATGCTCTGGAGGCGCACAATATCTAGTGTTCTAATGTTGTCAATATATTTGCAATGAATCCGGTCAGTATACTGGAATCGCCGATTGACGGAGCTAAGGGCAACACCGCCTCAATGGCACAAATTAGAGCCAAAGATTTCTGTTATGCTGGAATCAAGAGCTCCAGAGAATATAAACCTGGTAGTTTTAGTAAGACACTGATGGCAAAGACCATGTTTCAGATAGTTCAAATATGGCCTATGTCAGCCCAATCCTTCCGTTGACAATCCTTCTGATTAAATCCTTGTTCTCTTCTTACTTAACGCCTATTTAACGTTCACCTTTTGAACACTAATTCTACGTATAAGTATAACCTGAATTAATCAGCAACACAGTTTAATATCTTTTCAGTTTAATAAGAAACAAACAGACAGAACTCAATTCGATTACAACTCAACTAGTCAGCCACACTACTACAGCGAACACACTCGAATTCAAACTTCTCTAGTCAGCATAATTCTTCGCGCCTCTTGACACACCTGTCTTCTGTGCGCATAAGCGAAATCTTATAATATACATATAGCGCGCCGCTGCCCAGATCGGCCGGCCGCGCGTGTCACTAAGACAGTACAATTAAACGTTATGCATTTATCATATATACATATACACGTGAAACTAAAGTAAGCGCACTAAATATATACGCTAATATCTCGCACTGTAAGACTGTACACGAAACTCAGTTCACAGCCTACTTAAATGAGAAATACATACTTGATTTTGACAGATAATACAGTAAAAGCCCTTGCTGTCTACAGCTAAGAACGGACGAAAAACCTAATCTCTCTCTCTTTATATAGGCTATATATATATATGTATGTATGTATATATATATATATATATATATATATATATATATATACATCCATGCCATCCGGGGACCGTCAGTCATCCATGCCATCTTTCAACTGTTGACGGGTATCCGTTGGTTTGGTCAACGTGTGTGCATCAGCCCTCTTCCACTGGTCACTCTTTCAGCTTACTGTGCATTGTTTTGCTAATTGATGACATATATTCTGTCGTAATGACGTTATTTCAACATCATTTAGTCTAGCGCAGAGAGCGCCTCTGAGTAGATATCTTGAAGGTGCGCTATATAAATGTTCGAATGAATGAATACAGACATAATAGCACCACTGTAATAATGTTCGAAGCATCAATCGATGGTTGCGTCTAAATGAGTCGATATGCATCAAAGGTGAAATCCAACAGGAATTAAGAGATACTCATTGATACACGTATTTGCAGCCATCGTCTTGAACACTGGCCCCCGTAGTTTCTTTGTTAGAATGCACCCTACCCACCACACCCGGTGGCATTCAATCAGCTCTTCAAACAACTCTCATCGCTCTCGGATGTTCTTAGCTCCGGTCCACTACGCGTTTATGCCCACATTTTTATAAGGAAGCTTAAGACTAGAAGGTGATCGATGTCTATATTAAAGGTAAAGCTAATGCACTCGTTTATAAAGCTCTCCACGTAAAAGCTCCTTAGAAGCTTAAGTCCTGTGAAGTGGAAAGATCAGACAGCTTAGGTGCAAACACAACTAAACGTAAAACAGACAAAATCCATCCTCGCTTATAAGCCTACGAGACGGTGAGACGGCGACAATTCGCGATGATTCCTTCCTTGTCACAATATATCGACGACTGAATTATTAAATTGTAAAATTTTAAAAATAATTGTGTTTACCTTTTCCTACAAATTGCCTACTGATTTGTATCTGCAGTTTCCTTCTCTTTTGTGATTGCTGACAATTCCAATCAAGAGTCTAGACCGAAAAAACAGAAAAACAATCCTAAATCGTAAGTAAAGAAGTGCCTTAACTAAAGTTTGTGTAGTTAGTTGCAGTGGCGGTGGCGGCGATGGCTGCGGTGATAGCTTTATCGTTTATCGCTGTTGTGGTTGTTGTTGTTGGTCGTGGTGGTTGTTGTGGTGGTTGTTGTTGTGATGAGCGGTGGTTGTAATAAGTGGTGGCAGTGGCGGTGGTATTGGTGGTAAAAAAGATAATTATTATTATTGTTAAAATTATAATGATAATTACAATGATGATGATGATGATGATGATGATGATGATGATGATGATGATGATGATGATGATGATGATGATGGTGATGATGATGATGGTGATGATGGTGATGATGATGATGATGATGATGATGATGATGATGATGATGATGATGATGATGATGATGATGGTAATAATAATAATAATAATAATAATAATAATAATAATAATAATAATAATAATAATAATAATAATAATAAATCTGTTGTGATGATTGTAGGCTATTCGCTGTTATAAAGAATACGAGTTAGTGTAATGAAAGTCATGCTCAGAAGTAGGATATGCGAATACTATTTATGACTTGCAAAAATGACCTCAACTCTTATGGAGTTCTATACTGTGCTCATGATAAGCTACAAAAGGCTCTCTATAAACTTCTTTCTGCACTGCAGCGTGGTTTACATTAGCAGTAAACATCAGCTTGGTTACAAATGCACCGTTCACGAAACATCAGAGTCCCCCTGTCGTAATTACCGAACGCTGCTATTTGCAGATATCCTCCAAAGAGTTTCCGAAAGTTGCACACACTTTCTACACAAAAACCGTTTTATAACGCTTGTGCGAGGTTTGAGAGGCGCTATAATAAGTGTCTACATACATACATACATACATACATACATACATACATACATACATACATACATACATACATACATACATACATACATACATACATACATACATACATACATACATACATACATACATACATACATACATACATACATACATACATACATACATACATACATACATACATACATACATACATACATACATACATACATACATACATACATACATACATACATACATACATACATACATACATACATACATACATACATACATACATACATACATACATACATACATACATACATACATACATGCATACATACATGCATACATACATACATACATACATACATAAATACACACATATGTACATACACACATATACTATATGCATATACATGCACACAATACATTCATATATATATTACATATATAAACTATTCGTGTTTATTGACAAGCTCACCGACAAATCGCAGTAAGTAACATTGAAACATATGACAGTACATTTATCAAGATATTATAGAACACACGTCTTGGCAGCCTGTTAGACGCCCGCTCATTTATAGGGAGCTTACGGGTACCGAACCGCGTCTTTAAAGATCTTTGTTCTTCGAGCAAGAGTGTTGCCATTCATCTATCCCCCTCCTCAATATACGAATATGTATACACATATTTTCATACACACACACACGTATGCATATGCGTATATATACACAAACACATATATTCATACACACAAGCATGCATTTGCACCAAAAGGAAGCTGCCATTATATAGGTAACGTGATTCGACTTAGTAGCCTAATATCACATCACACACTGTCACTGATATTCGACATTAAGCAATGACACATATACAGCAGAATGTGTTCATGATTATTCTAAGTTACACTTTGCAGTTCCATAATATACTGACCCTTGCTCTTGCATTACGTTATAACATTATCAACGCGACCCATATTTCTGATAGAAGTAGGCCTTAAACTCACAAATGCCATACTCTAGTGGTGTCAGTTCCAAGTTAAGATAAGGAAAGAGGGCGACGTTGATCACATTTGTATTGGCACGGCGTAATTCAATAAAAACTACCATTGGGCGCGCTAAAGGTTTCGTAATAATGATGTTAATATTTATTAACAATCTATTAATATTACGATATCATCATGAATCGCTCATAAATTCACACAGAAATGCGCCTCAGACTTTGCGCGCGTAAAATTTTTTGTTTTAATAATTCTTAACAAATAGCTAAAAAAAATTTAACTGGGATCTGGCGTGACAATACGGCAACGTAAGACAGGAACCGCGGTCCTGTGTAAGAGTCGAAACTTTGATCGCTATGGTTGATTTCCAAGTAAAACTACTCCTCTTCCTTGGAAAGCAGTAGGACAGATGGGCGCCTTGCATGACTGCCATACAATTATATTCGACTCCTGTAAAACTTGTTATCGGATGTTACTACTATACATGTAATCTTACTGCGTAGGTCCATACTTGTCAGTTTGAATGAATAAACGAAGATACAGCTGTATATTATTATTATTATTATTATTATTATTATTATTATTATTATTATTATTATTATTATTATTATTATTATTATTATTATTATTATTATTATTATTATTATTATTATTATAACTATTATTATTATATGACGGCAGTGGTACCGCCGGGCAAAAAGAGGGCCCTACGCGTATCCCAGCAGCCCCGGAATCATGCCTATCACCCCATAATAAAACAAAGAGTTCGAGTGACGGTTGATTAGCAGGCGAAAGGAACATACATTATTTCCAATTAGGTCACCGCTGCACTTGAAAGACACATTGATCAGAGGTCAAAACACGACAACATTAACCTGATAATAATAATAATATTCGTTTAATATTTTCAAACTGACAATTACGCAGTAGGCCTATGATTACAAATCAAATGAACGGATGATCATAAGTTATTACAGGAGTCGAATTTTAACTGCATACGGCAGCTATGCAAGGCGCCCATCACGTCCTACATCTCATTTTCACAACGCACCATCTCGCGAATGATAGGCTGAGTGGACCTTTGGGAGGGTTACGTTAAGCGATCTCGCTACCTACTGCTCTTCACGCCAGTGATGTTACCACTACTCTATGGACCCCACCCCTCCCCCAATATTACGTAGATTCTTTCAAATTACCGGAAATATGCATTCTGCGATAACAATGCCATGCTCTGACATGACCATGTGCCCTAATGGCAAGAGATTACCATACTTAAGACCACAATAATTGGTGACAGAATACATTAAGCCAGTTCTTAATCTCCACAAAGAAGTTATGTAGGCCTACATCTAACTTCCTGTATGAATAGGAAATAATTTGCAGTCGAAGCAAAACAATCTGCGTGACTTCTGTCTTCAGAATGAAACAAGTAGTTTGTGCTCCCTGCAGTCAGGTCTCCTGTCCTTGTCTAAGTTGCACTGAGCGAAATTGTAGTCGAAGCAAAATAAGCAAACTTCTGTCTGTTTCAACAATAGTTCCGTGTTTTCGTGGGCTTCTTTCATAGTGTACTGCAGAGCCAATATAAACGGAAGGGTGGACAATGGTCATACTGCCATTATGTTACAAGACAGCTTAACAGTGGCGAATATACAAAAAGATGCCATTGTTGTTGGTCCTGCTCACAGCCCAAAGTCATGAACAACCCATCAATGTCAGTGCAAAGACAGATAGTTATCAACCTAGAGAAAGAAATGTCTCATATCTTCTTGGAGGGTCCGAAAGTCGGCGAAAGACAGAAGTATTCGTACCTGGCGACAGCAAGCCCCATCCTTGCAGTCTTGAACCACTGAATCAAGTAGATCTGCCTCTGTTTTTGACAAGCTAAAATCCCTGATAAGGTCATTTACTTTGACTATCATCATTTGAGGTACAATGGACATAAATGATACAAAATCGTGGCTGTGGTGGAGTGTGGTGTACTGTGTCATCATCGTCTACTCCATATTTTCGTTGGCTTCGGTGTTGGCAAACTGTCGTACGGCGCCACTGATCTCATAGCTGAAGGCAGTTTGGGGTATTCAGCAGATATCTTATTTTTTAGCACATGTGCTAGAGACATTCCGTGAGTCCGTCACGTGATCCTTCTGTTCTCGCCATATCATCAAGACGGCAAACGGCATTGACTTCCTCTTCATGATCCAACCGCCCAGACCAATAGCACATGTGGCATAGCAAATGCGAAGAGCCCTGGATTTGTGTTGATCACCAATTTTACAATTAACACTTGAACGACGAGCGTGCATTAAAATGTATGGAAAACTAATCCCTCTTATCGTTAACCCTTAACGACGAGAATGATTAAGTTTCGATACATTTTAATGGACGCTCGTCGTTAGTGCTAAAGCGTTAAAGTAGAGCTCATACATGCCTGGTACTGCCTGCAATAAGTGCAGGCAGTACCAGGCATGCTGTCTTTTCGAAGCTTAAATGTATGCTCGTCGCAAATGTAACATAATGCAGCAATGCAGAGGCATTTCTATTGCACGAATCATCCTGTTGACAATAAATACTATTGTCACGCACACACAATATGTTATATAAGCTTATGCCTGTAGAACATGTGTATCAACATACGTAAAGACTTATACAAACGTAATGCATAACATTTGTGCATGCGAGCTGCTTTCAAAACCTGTTCTCTCGGCATTCACCCTGGCTAAGCATGTCCAGGTGTGCCTAAGCTTTAGCATTTCATCTACACGTTGTGTAACCTGCACTAGGTGCATGCCCATGCTTGCCTGAACTAAGCAAAACAGATTACGTTTTTAGAAACATATTAGTGGACTGGAAATGTGAGAGAAAATCCTAAAAAATATCGATCCAAAAGAACGATATATGTAATAGAAGAATTTGAAGGTGATTCTTTTTATCCAGAGCTTACAATCCATAAGATAGGCTCACACACAAAAGTGTTCAGGAAGAAAAAGATTTTTTGGAGTTTTACCTGGATATCTGAGGCAGGACACTTCGGCTGTGCCCTGTATTCATCCATTGAGACCATTTCATTCGAAAATGACTTACTTTGGGTTGATGGAGCTAGTCAATCGATGGATAGATCGATTAACAGACGATCCATCATCCATCTTTCCACCCATTCACTTAAACGTCCATCCATCTACCCAGCCAACCACATCAATCCATTTATGCATTTATGCATGCATTCATCCGTACATCCATTCATCCATCCACGCGCTTAAACGTCCATTCATAGATTACCTGATCCTTCCACCTATTCCCACAAACCAACCTACCCACTCTCATATCCACCCATCCATCCCCCATTCATCTATTTATCTTCAGCCAGTGCCGCCATCCATCCATTCAAACATCCAACCCTCCATCCATTCATCCACCAATCTACCCACCCACCTACCCACCATCCATCCATCCATCCATCCATCCATCCATCCATCCATCCATCCATCCATCCATCCATCCATCCATCCATCCATCTATACATCCATCCACCCGTTCATCCAGCAAGCCAGCCATCCAGCCAGCCATACATATATATATAACAGTTCTGGACTGTGGTTCTCCAGAAGCTATAAGTCTTCTCTAAAACAGCCTTTGGTTCGCTGTCTACGACATCTATCAGACTCTGGTTCTGTCTGTACAGTTTCTTTATTGTCATCACTACGAATTTCTCTTTATGAATACAGAGTTCAATAGCAGACGAATGTTTAGTACACAGATGATAATGCGACGGCTACAGAACTTCTACCATGATCTCTTAAGAAGAACGACTAGTATCTGCTTAGCTCTAGACATGTCAGACTAATACACTTCTCACTGCTCAACCATCTGACTGCTCTACCTCCTCTCTACAGACTTACATATCCTACGTTATTCTGAGGCCTTTGGTAAAGGGGTACTTCTGATTGGTTCGTCCCCTGTATATGGCCCTTCCTTAGATCTTTTAGATTGACATTAGCTAAGCTAACCTATATTTAATTATTCTTGGCCAATGGAAAACTAAATCTGACGCTGATGGATCACTCTCGAAGCAGTTAAAATGAGCATCTGCTATATCATATCATTTGTTATCTTGGAGATATCTAATGTCCAGTGATGTGAAGTTCTCGATATAGCTTAACTTATAGGCGCTTTCTATAGGAGTTGGCCAGGTGGCTACAGTTAATCTGAAGAAGTCATAACAACGAATCCTATTCTGAACTCCTAGAGCTTCTAAGGCGCCTGTGTGTCTACTGGGTTTCATAATTACCTTGGCCTACCCAAAATAGCTCTCTGATACATACATCCAATGTTATCAATTAATCCGTATACGTCCAATAATAATAATTCCTAAATAGGCCTATGCCTGTCTTATTCTCATGAAAGTCTGCGTGTAACTTTTGTAGACCGAATTCTCCAAGAAAATGTAGAGTAGTCGACATCGCTAACGGCGATTCAGTGCTATTCAATCAGAGAAAACGGTTACGCTACACTTGCGATGAAGATTATCAGATTTTCGGCAGAGATACTTCGACATGCACCGAGAATGGAAAGTGGTTGCATCCTCCTCCCGTCTGTGTAGGTGAGAACTGACCGAGTCATATCTTTTAATGCTCATAAGCTTAATAGCTTGTTAAAACTGTTTCAACGTTAAGTACAGGTTTTTCTGCTTCTACAGTATGCGTGTATGTATGTATGTATGTATGTATGTATGTATGTATGTATGTATGTATGTATGTATGTATGTATGTATGTATGTATGTATGTATGTATGTATGTATGTATGTATGTATGTAAGCATATATTTATGACATATGCGTGTATGTATGTATGTATGTATGTATGTATGTATGTATGTATGTATGTATGTATGTATCAATCAATCAATCAATCAATCAAACATTTATATAGCGCCCCTTCAAGGAATCTATTCAGAGGCGCTCCCAGCCCAACCCCGGCGAAAGAGAAAAGTCTTTAGAGCAGAGAAGAAAGCGGTGGATGAGTTTCGAGGAAGAGACCGCAGCTCAGAAGGAAGCCCATTCCAAATTTTGGGACCAACGACGGAGAAAGCACGCTGCTGCATAGTAGCGGTGCGTGCAAAAGGAACAGAGAGATCACCACGGGTGGTAGAGCGAAGAGAGCGGTGACCAGGTGGAACAGAGGCACGAGAACAGAGCTCACGCAGATAGAAGGGAGCACAGCCAAGCTGACATTTCCAGACAATGGAGGCAACCCGGTAGACAATGCGTTGCGAGAGTGGTAACCAGTGGAGGACATCACGCATGTATTCAGAAACATGGCCAAATTTAGGTATGCTCCCAATCAAACGCGCAGCAGAACGCAATACGCGTTCCAGACAGTTCAGTCGAGTGAGGGGAAGCCCAATATAGAGGGAGCAGCAGTAGTCAAGCCGACAGGTAATGAATGCATGAACGAGAGTAGCAGCAGATTGGGGGGAAAGAGAGCGGGAAACAACGCGAAGCTGTCGTAGCTGAAAGTAGCAAGCCCGGCTCAGCTGCAAGATATGCGGAGAGAGGGTGAGTTCTGAATCCAAGATGACGCCAAGATCTCTGACGGAGGTGGAAAAGACGATATAGGGGAACTCAGAAGTAAGACAAGCATGATCAATCTTAGCAAGCTGCCTAGGGGTGCCCAGCCAGATATATTGAGTCTTAGTGGGATTCAAGCGAAGGCGGTTGGAAGACATCCAGGCAGTCAAAGAGTCAGTGGAGTGGCACATGAGGCGGACTGCAGCGGCGGCGTCAGAGGGAAAGCAGTGGGTGTAAGCCTGTATATCGTCAGCATATAAATGGTTGGACAAAGAACAAGTGGCAAGAAGGCGACTGAGATCAGAGGTGAAGATAATATAGAGGAGGGGACCCAAAACTGATCCCTGAGGAAGGCCAAAATGGACTGGGGTCTAGAGGGACCTGGTAGAACAGTAGACAACCAATGAGGTGCGGTCAGAAAGGTAGGAGGCTAGCCACTCAAGGGGCTTTTCAGATAGACCGAATGATAGTGACAAGCGATTGAGGAGGATGTCATGGTCGACCGAGTCAAAGGCAGCGCTGACATCGAAGAGTGCAAGAAGGGAGACTTGGGAGCGATCAATGGCGCCATAGAAATCAGAGAGGAGGCGAAGGAGAAGGGTTTCTGTAGAATGACCTTTGCGGAAGCCAGATTGATAGACAGGAAGTAAGTTATTAGCATCAAGGTAAGTCAATAATTGCTGAGCGACTAATTTCTCGATGATTTTAGAAATAAATGAGACGTTCGCAATGGGCCTGAAGTGTGCAGGGTCCGAAGAGTCGAGACCGGCTTGCTTGAGGATAGGAGTAACAATCGACCTCTTCTGCGAAGCTGGAAGAGTACCGTCACGGAGCGAGGAGTTGCATAGTAGTGTCAGGAAAGGGAGGAGGACATCGATGTAATCCTGGAGCAAAAAAGGAGGGAGGGGGTCAAGCTCACAGGATTTCGCAGCAGAAGCCAAGATGATGTTGCGCAGCTCAAGACTGGAAACCTCGTGAAGAACTGAGAGCCGATGGTTGGTAGTAGGAAAGTCTGGCGGAGGAGAACCAGCGGTGTCGTTGCGAACCGATTGGACTTTAGCAGCGAAGTAGTTCGAGTAGTCGGATGCAGTAAAGGAAGGATCAGGCGATTGTGCTGATCGATGACGGCCGAGCAGGTCATTGAAAGTCGACCAAAGCCGCCGTGGGTCGCTGGCGTTGGATGATATCAGACGCTCCCAGTGATCCTTTTCCTTCTCACGATGACGTCGGTGCATCCCCGGACGAACTGGATCCATGCTGACTGGTCGGTTGGCGAACGTGTGCGCTGGTAAACGCGTTCAAGACGACGGGCTTGACGTCGAAGAGAATAACATTCAGCGTCGAACCAGGGGGAGAGAGGGTGCTGGCGATGTCTGACCGGACGGGGTGGAAGAAGACGATCGATGATGGCTGTCATAGAGCTCTCATAAATGTCAAATAGTTCGGTAGTAGAAGAGCCAACAAACTGGCCCGGGTCAAAGAAGGCTGGAACAGCAAGGATAGCCGACTGGAAAGCTTCACGGTCCAGGCGCTTCCAGCCACGAGACTGACGAATAACATAGACAGGTGCCGTCAGGAAGAAGGGAATGTCAGCGAAGACCAGCCCATGGTCTGAAATGACGGGAGGAAAGATGTTCAGATCAGCAGGGACGCAGTCATCACGAGTGATGAAGACATCGAGCCAGCCGCCAGCCTGGTGAGTTGGAGCAGCGACGTGCTGGATTAGGCCATACTGTTGGAGGATTGAAGAGAATTCTAGAGTAGACGGCGAAGAGAGATCCTCCAGATGCAAGTTGAGGTCGCCGAGGACGACAATCTGTGTGTTGTACAGCGCAAATTGCTCAATTATGGCGGCGAACTCGGTGAAGAAGGCAGTGGAAACAGGAACCGATCCGGGGCGGTAGATAGTGATGACAGTGGTGGGGCCCAGAGGAGAAGAAACAGAGGCGGCGAGAACCTCAAACGTGGTGGGAGGAGAAGAGATGGTGATCTGCTTCACGCGAAGAGTGTCTCTGTAGAAGAGGACAATGCCTCCTCCACGAGAGACCTCTCCCGAAGTGTCGAGTCTAGGGCTGTCAAGCGAAGCGTAACCATAGGGTGTTGATCGTAGCACTGGTACATCGAGAGAGGATTCATGCCAGGATTCAGTGACAGCGAGAAGATCGAGAGCATTATGTGTGATGGAGTCTGAGACTGCCACGTATTTGTGCCGCAAAGATCTCACATTCCATGTGGCAACGCGAAGCCTCCTTTGGATCGATGTTGGAGGAGAAGGAATAGGGGTGGTCGGCGTAGACTGATTAAGTAGGTGCCAAGAGCGACGTTTCGGCCATGGGGCCACAGAGGCAGGACGCCAAAGGTTGAAGGCGAATAAAGTCTTCCGCACTGGTCGACGAATAGGCGCAGCGGCCTCACGAAGTGACCATATTAGGTCGCCGTTGTAAACGTCAGTGGGCATAGTCCAGTCGGAATGTTGAATACGCAAGTTAATAGATGAGCCAATTAATCCGTAAAACGAGAAACGTTTAAGCGCCCGACACACTGGGCAACTTTGACGAAAATTGGCGAAGAAGGAAGACTACGCTGTTGTAAACAGTGGTGTGCATTGCAGCAACGAACGTGTAGCGATAATCGGTCAAAACTAACACAAACAGTCGTAGTAGACGCAAAAACAACGAAAAACTAGTATGTATGTATGTATGTATGTATGTATGTATGTATGTATGTATGTATGTATGTATGTATGTATGTATGTAAGCATATATTTATAACATGTGCGGATTATGCGGGTATGTATGTATGTATGTATGTATGTACGTATGTATGTATGTATATGAGCATGTAAGTATGTAAGCATGCATTCATCTGGCTACTTGTCAATCGCCTGTTAAGAACCTCACAAGAGCGCTAAACCTTGCAATATAACAGATCTAAAGAGATACGCCTTAAGATGACATGCAAATGTCTGTTGAGCTGTGTAGGACGAAACAGTACGTATGTTCGATGGTAGACTGTTCAAGAAGGATGGTCCAATGCACAAGAGTGCATCGTCCTACGGAAGCGCGGGATGAACAGATATCCACGGCCGCTGAACGTAGCGATCGTCAATTAGACAGGCTAGAAACAGGAACGCAAAGCTCTCTCATATATATACTCTGATGCCGCATCGAATATCGAAACTCTTCTCATGAGAAGGATTTTAAGGATAAAACTTATCCTCAACCGCAAGCCAGCTCAGCGTTTCTGGCTTATAATGTAGCTCGAAACATTCGAGCTTTTTGGCAGAATAGCGACAATTTATGCTGCACATTTGAGGATGGACTGAAGCTGTCGTTACCGAAATTTCGGAAGGCTCGCTAAATTATTGTTTCAACAGTCCAGGCACGTCAGAATGAAGTGGACGAGAGTTGCAGCGGCTGCGAATGATAAATTTTACCGTAGAAGGAAATTGATATGACGTGCTCTTTTGTCTTTGTGGTCCAGCCGACAGATCCCTCAGCCTCAGCAGGTCTGCACTACCGACAGCTGTTGCTGACCCTTGTTCGATGCAGAAAGTAGGCCTACTTCTGTGTTACTTTTGCCTTCAATCTGATATTTGTTTCTATGGTTTTACTCGGTAGCGCGTGGCTGTCCGCAGATCCCGGCCACGGAAAATGGTCCTCTGAAGATCAAATCGATTGATCTGTACAAAGGAGCAGTTCTCCGCTTTAGCTGTTCTTCTGGATTCAACCTCAGTGGTCCTTTGACAATCTTATGCAACAAGACACATTGGAACAACAATCCACCAAAATGTATCGGTAAGTGTACAGACAGACAGACAGACAGACAGACAGACAGACAGACAGACAGACAGACAGACAGACAGACAGACAGACAGACAGACAGACAGACAGACAGACAGACAGACAGACAGACAGACAGACAGACAGACAGACAGACAGTCGGACGGACGGACGGACGGACGGACAGACAGACAGACAGACAGACAGACAGACAGACAGACAGACAGACAGACAGACAGACAGACAGACAGACAGACAGACAGACAGACAGACAGACAGACAGACAGTCAGACAGACAGACAGACGGACGGACAGACAGACAGACAGACAGCCAGGCGGACAGAGACATGTACAGACAGAGATCGACCGGTATAGAGACAAAGACAAACCATGACACCACTGAGTGGCATTGACTTATTTATGTCCAATGTTCGTGTCTATTATTGCAATGTAATCTGAACTCTTAGAAAATTTAGAAAGTTTGAGTCTACGATTACGATTAAAAACTCTTAAAAACTGGTCAAATTGTCAATTCAAGATGAACTCTTCGACCCCACTGCTACCTCAGAATCTCTTATTGTGGCTGTCTTGTGGTAAAGGGTGTTTTAAGGCCTAAGATTTCCAAACACAATTGTTACGCTAGCAGTTAACCCTTATATCACATTACCATAGCAGATCGCAAGCTGAAACTGGGTTCGATTCAGTGCATATTTTAAGGAATTTTGACTAATGGAACAAAGTCGTCCACGACTAAGGAGTCTGGGGGGAGCGTCGTAAGTTCCCCTAGCGCGGTCTGGGTGGAGCCCCAGCCGACAACGCCAAATGGAGCCAGTTTTAGCCACTTTATTTTACTAAATTTACTTTCTATCATTATACATATCCCTATTTAAGACATGCATAGAAGTTTGAAAATATGACATAATTAGTTCAACCATACCCCTAAAATAATTGATATAACTAAGTCAGTGACAGGCTAAGAGGCGACGACCTTGTTTGACAGGTGGGCGACACGGGACATTTTTGAACTGACCTGGTCCAAAGAGAGGTTAAAAATTTGTTCGTACGTAAGCGCGAACAAAATTTGTTTGACCTTTTGGTGTTTCTTCAAAATTCGGGGGACAACTGTATACAGTGTCCCCCCCCCCACTGTTACAGATGGGGTTTTGTGCCCCTCTACCAACGGGATCGCCGCCCCTGGACAGGCTGAGCGACTGTGACCCAGTGGAGGAGCTGCAGCTACAACAATGATAACTTTAACTTCAGCAAACATATCCAACTTTATTTTCGAATTTAGATATGCAAATAAAACAAGTAACATTCTATAAATGTTTGCTTGGTGGGTGGACCCTTATAGAATGTAAATAGAATGTAACTGTGAATGTAACAACTTCCCAGATGGTCAAGTACTGTGGAAAAACTTGTGCGCGTAGAACTAATTAATCGAATTAGAAGGTTAATAATTTAATATTGTAACATAGCATTAAAAGTAGAGTATTACCTTGGGACAAATCACCCAAACTTCTGGGACAAATCCTGAAACTACTGGGACATTTGTCCCACTAGTTATACAGTTCAAATATATCCTGGTTCGATATAAATCAGTAGTCCTACTAGAAAATAACTACTCAGAAAGTGTTGCCCTTTGCAGTCTAACGTAGGTTCTACCCTACTTTGGTCAGCAATGAATGGCTGGGTGGAAATGTTTTGACCTCAAGTTCATCAGGAAGTATGTTATTTCCGGGAATATATGATTTGACAGAGCAACCTGAAGTCGATGCATGTTGTATGTATGCATGTATTATACCAACACTTAATATAGCGCACATTGAGTACCTCACAAAGCGATGTAAAATGTAAAGTAGTCTTATTAATCGATATTTCTTTTAGTTTCTCATTTAGTTGTGAATATATGTCTAATGTCTATGGAATTTACTCGTTTTAAAATCCATTTCAAATATACTTGTATGTAATCGTTGCATATAAAATAATGCATATAGGCCTACGTTTGTCAGATGCAAGTTAAGGCTTCTTATTTACTTATTAAACGAACGAGTATGAGACATGAAGGGTTTCTTTTGTCCAGCGACAGTTGCAGTGGAGGAAGTTCCCACGACTTATCTTCCGCCTGCTGAAGAAGTTACCACACATGTCAAGTCAGTTCAGACTACCACTTCCAGTTATCCTGCTGTAGATGAAAGTCTAACCAGTGCGCACGATGAGATTCCATTGAGTGCAGAAGTGGAAAAAACCACGACAAGCCCAGCACCACGTATCATTATTGTTTCTGTGGCAACTAAACTGCCGTCGCTACCAATGTCTACTCGAGTCGCCTCCTCTATCGCGGAACTGGATTTGCCAATATCTGCCACGACTAAGGCAGAACTACAATCTGTAGATTCTGGTGATCTTACATTTCACCCGACTCTAAAGGCGGATGAATCCACTACGCCATTGTCAGTCCAAACTTTCGGTTCCTTTCCAGATGATGTTATGGATTCTGATTCAGTCCGTTCCAATACTTCCGGTCGCATTACACATAGCTTCTCAGGCGAGTTAACGGAAGCTCAAACCACCTCCACGTCTGAGATGTTACACCAAGATAAAGAAACGAAAAGGCCCGACATGAGAGCGACCGAAACACACGAACTGTTTCCAGAGAAACCACTTGAAGTAGATGAAGAAGTTTCAACAAGTGATGCATACCAAACGACATCACAGAAACCGTTGAAAACAGCAGAATCGTCTGAGATGGTCCCTGAAAGTGAAAAACCGGATGATAAAACACCGGAAACACCTACTTTTTCTTCAGCCACGGTCTTTAAAATGGAAGAGCACAGTGAAGACGGAGAAGCAGGAATTCAGTCTCCTACTTCAGAGTCAGTTTCTGCTTATTCAGCAGCCACTCAGGAACTGTTGACTGGCCAACTCAATAGCTCCAGAATAAAAGTTCCGATCGATGACGCTGAAACCCGAACGACATCCGAACAAAGTCTGATATTCAGTTTCAGTTCTTCGTTGACGGGAGAAAGCGACGACGTCAAGGTTCCATTCGAACATGATTCCACAGGAACAGAATCCGATGCAGCAAAAAGTCTACGTTCGCTCATCGTAACTCACTTATTCAAAGAATACCCACAAACCACGACTCCGCAAAGTTCCATCTCGGCGAACAACCTAGGTTCCGATGAGACTTCCACCAAAACACAAACTGAAAGCAGCTCGGATGAAACTATCGTTCTGAGAACGGAGAAGATGGCTGCCGAGGGAAACAAAACTGGAAAGCCACAGTCACATTCAGTTCTGACGACTCACGTGCCACCATCGAATCTCGCTGGCTACAAATCAGCGCCAACTTTCGACAGCTCGACCATGACTACTGAAGACCATGTGTCTGTCGTCTTAATTGTAGTAATTGTCGCAGCAGTCATCGTTCTCGTGGTACTCCTGTCTATCCTGGGAAAAGTACTGAAGCCAAAGTACACTCGTCCGAAACCTGGCCATGAAAACGGAGCCGTGCCATACACAGAACAGGTCGACCAAGATCAAGTTGTATTGACGGATGTCACTCCGGTACATGACATCAACAGATGCACACAGGTCTAACATTCCCGCAAGAATCTCAAATCCATTCTCATCATACTTTTCGAGATATCTCGCAACGTTTTAAAAAGATTTTCCAGTAGTTTCGAATAGCTTCATCGTGCTAGAAATTTCCAATTATGTAACTTTCCAATTATTTAACGCTCCTGAGCAGACTGCCTTGAAGGGGCGCTATATTAAAGTTCTGTAATATATATATATATATATATATATATATATATATATATATATATATATATATATATATATATATATATATATATATATATATATTCTAACACAAAATTTGTGGTTTCACTTAAGAGACTATATGACTTTTGTACTTTCTTGCACCTTAAATTAAGCAGAACTGAAAATATAAACTAACAATTTCGTATTTATGTATTGTTTTGGCTACTTCCGCATTGTCAGTCGATAAGGTTACGAACAGTCGACCATTCCGGTTTGCAGCTTTGCCTTTATTCGATATAAAACACGTAGTCTGATTTTATTACTTGTAATTAATTAATTAATTAAACGAAAACGGTAATCAAGAGTTCGGCATGAAATTCTGCATGCGTAGGCCTGCAACATAATTATATCAACTACATTTATAAATCCATCTATAGCTATCAACAAACTCCATTCGCTTTAATTTGTGACCGTCTTATGTACTTTACCACCATTTCAGCAGACAAGACTGGACATGTCTGTGACTCATCGCCAATGTCGCGCGCCTGGAGAAAACTCGCTGTTGCGCAATCTAGGGTGTTTCCAAAACTTACCGTTATAGCACAAGTGTATTTTTTCTAAACTCGCTGATTCATCGCTTCTATGCAACATCACAAAAAAATATCCGATCTCCTTGATGTCGATTCCGGATGCGAATTGACTTTGTATCTGATCTTCCTTTTTAGCGTGCATTTTCTGTAGGTTAAAATACCTCCAGGTGTTTGTCAGATACCAGCTCTTTAAGATGAGGTGTTGTGCTGACCGATGTCAGTTTTGTTTTGGATCTTAGTGTGTTTAACTGACAGGGTTAGGTTTTGTAGCTTACATTGTATTGTTTTATAAATTGCTGATGATATAGTTTGTATAGGTAGAGGGACGGAGCTTAGGAGAAACAGCGGTTTATGATTGGTTGTGGCTTTTAAGGTCATGGAGCTATAGGCTATATGTCCGTTTAAAGCTTCATACTTGCCTAGACAATGTATCTAGTTCATATGGATATTGTATGTACTATCATTCATTAGTCATGTGTAGTGATGTGATTTCAGCTACTTCCGCATTGAAAAGAGTTGCTGACTGTGCGAGATATTGTAGTTATTATTTCTTATAGCCCATAGTTAAAAAGTTTAAATTTATGTTTGCTTTGAGAACTGGATGTCATACAAGAGTAAAGATTATTATCTGCTGAAACAGTTGAAGTTTTAAAAGGTACAAAAGGTCGATGGTCGCTTAAATCACACGATTTCTTTTCTGTTGCACCTAGAAGTGCTTTGTACAATTCGATGACATTCAAAGTGTTAATCTCGCTGTGTTAAGGAAAATATTTAAAATAACAGTGCACGCATAAAGTTAACCAGAGCTAATGAATTGTGAAACTGTTAAAATGCCATCGTGAATTCTGTTGGTACCCTGTTAGCAGGACTTGTGCCTTCTGGTCTCACCTTTGAATGCCTACTAATACTTTCTTTGAGTGATAATATCGATTGTAATCATTGGTGTTCAATAAACTGATTAATTGGTATCCACAAATCGTGATCTTTTGGTGAATCCTGCTCGAAATCCGATAAAGAAAAGCATTCAACGACAAGCTGACTGGACGCTCAGCCCGGCAACTCACAATTTGGGACAAAATGCTGTTATTTTCATATTGGAAATAAATAAAGTCCGGAGCAGTTGGCGGAAATGCCAATCCCTGATAGCGCTTAAAACGGGATCATTGCTGCCCTCTACAGGGGTCAACATAAAACAAAGGTCAAAAGCACAATCTCCGCCGCAATCGAAATCAACGCCAGCATCGTCCAGGGATCAGAAATAGGTTCGGTACTGTTCCTTACAGATGTATATCAAAAATCAAGCCAAAACACCCTATGAACAGAATAATCAACTACGCGGATGACAGCTATCTTCTGATCCCCGCCGTCAACAGTGAACTGATCGAATCTTAGATGAAGCACGTCACGACATGGGCCAAGAATGAAACCTTAAATTAAATCAAGATAAGATCCAGGAAATGGTAGTCCACCGACCAAATAAACAGCTAGCAGAAGGACCAGCGGCGTAGCTAGGATATTTTGCGCCCGGGGACGAACTATAACATTGGCATTTGGCACCCTCTATGTTTTATTTTTTTCACATTTTCCAAATACATCGAATGGCAATTTAAATTTTAATGAAGTAGAATATGAAAAATACAAATAGTATATGGTGCCCCTTAGTGCTCAGTGGGGCTCAAAAATCATACCTGACAACGGGTTTGTAAGTACCGTAATGAGGATATAACTGGATATTTATTGGGCGTCAAAATTGAATCATCAATTTATTCGGTATAAATTAGTTAAAATTGCATCAAAGTTAAGAGCAAAATTAGTAATTTTACCCTCATTTTGGTGCCCCCTTGCTTTGGCGCCCGGGGACACATGTCCCCCATGTACCACCCTAGCTACGCCTTTAGAGAGGACCTACGCACGGTAACAACAGGACTCACCAGGGTAGTCACAATGAAAATCCCAAGTGTTATGCTCTCAGAGGATCTCTATTTCGACACATATGTGAATAACCTGTGCATCAGGGCAAGACAATCAATGTTTGCTACACGTGTCTCTAAGTGACCCACGGGCTGCCAGGCTCTTCAATGAGCGACGTGGTAGCTGCAACAACGGTGGCGAGGATGTATATTATGCTGAACCCGCCTGGTGGGGTTTTGTCGGACAGGAGGGGCGCAACAGATTAGAGGCCACGCTAAAGCGACTGGTCAGAGCGAGATATGCAGATTAGAGGCCACACTATAGCGACTGGTCAGAGCGAGATATCTTCCCGACAGCTACCAAAGCTTCGGGCAATTAAGCCACAGCGCTGACGCTATAGGCTCTTCACAGCTGTCCTCGGCGCCTTGCAGACCCCACGCACGTACTTCACGAGTTGTTACCACCGATCAAAGAGACAAACTATTCACTGCTTGTCCCCGAGCCCACAACAGAACTATCCCCACTGCCGACAGCCTGGATCGCAAATGATTTGTATAATTAATTAGGATGATCTACTCAGGAATATCAGACACAGAACAGATGTTAACCAGGACGTGATTAACATGTGTAAATCAAAACCAAAATGCGGTTAGCAATTGGTCGAATAAAGGATGTAATGCATTAATACTAGTCCTACTTACTTTTGGGGAAAATATTAAAGCACTATTCTCACATTGTGTTGTTGTAATTGTGAAGCTCGATGCTCTATCACATTGAATAGTAACTGGAATCATATAATTATAATGCATAAGCTGAAACACGGCGTTAGAATTCTGGCTTTACTAAGATTGTGACGGCGTGAAGTGTGGGATGACAGCGTTATATGGGAAAACCCTGTGCGCTCAGAAGTGTGGTTCAAGTCATCCCGGACCCATCGTTTACACTGTACGTAGGCCTATCTACCTAAATAATATTACAGATTGCTGAAATATTTTATAATTGGAAAGGCTGTATGTTCGCTGAGTTAAACAGCTCAATATCTTTTACTTGCGGAATTCCTTTACATTCATAACTCAATTAAGCTACTTGCAAAACTTAGGATTAATCATAGGCCCAGGGCCGGATAACCACTCGGGGCCCATGCATAATTATACACGGGGGCCCTTATCCCTTTGAACATGGAACGATGGTGATGTCGTAGAAACATGATAATCAACTTGTAGTAAAGAAGGGTCAGTGCTGTGTGCCGTGTTGCTCAAATTAGTAATCAATGCATATAAGATATAACACAACTTAAAAGTTAGTAAATTTGGGACTATCTGAGATTTTTTCAAATGTTTGTTATAGTATATTGACAACATACAGCTAGCCTGAAATTAGAGTCAAAATTCGAATCTGTTCTCTTCATTTTTGACATTTAACAGCTGACTATGTAATCAAACAATATAATTGCCGTTGTACTTCTGTCTGTCTGACCGTCGTGTGACTTTGTGTATCGGCATTAGCAGGCGAACCCGGCGCCTTCAGATCCCTGAACGGTTGACTCTCTCTCTCTCTCTCTCTCTCTCTCTCTCTCTCTCTCTCTCTCTCTCTCTCTCTCTCTCTCTCTCTCTCTCTCTCTCTCTCTCTCTCTCTCCCTCAAGCTGTCTCTACGGTTACCAGTTGTTTAATTAAGTGTTTAGTTGAGTGTTTAATAATAACTAGCTGTAACCCGTGAAAAATCACTGTAAGTAAAACAATTATTGTAGTGTAAGCTTACTTTGAAAAATCTATAGTCGGAAGCACATGTTACTTTTTAGCATTACAGCTTATTATAAAGTTAATCAACGTTCCGTGATCTTTCACGGGTTAAATTTGAACTAAATTTCTAAGCTAAATTTACATACCGTGATTTTTCACGGGTCACAGCTAGTAATGTCATAAAAAGAAATAAAGTTAAGCTCATCAATCTCAAACAAAGGAGTTCCAATGTAGTTCGACGTTAGTGGGTCATAGAGGTTCTCAGTTTATTCTCAACTAGTCTCATCTTAAATAAACAGCGTTCACCTGAATAGTTGAAGATCATCAATGACCTGAACATACGCAGAGTGATAGAAACAGGGAATGTTTTCGAGAAGGTTGTCGGTGTAAGTAGGCAGTAGCATATACAGCGGCAGGTGTGGCACAACCTCTTGATTTTTCAAAATCAGCAAGTTGAACCATTTCGTCAGGGAATATGTCAGACTGTAAATCTCATATGTATGTCGTGGCCAGCCTGATGGAAAACTCTCAAATCTTCTCAAGCTCTAATCTATCAAACTCTATTCAAATGAAATCAAATATTCGTTTATTGACAGATTCCCGTCGACACAGACGCGATGGGATTACACAGTGTTACAGACATTAAATACAAGTGAAAATAAATCAGATAACAGTTGATGAGAGAGACTAAACAGATTAGGCCCCCAGGGCCCCCTAATGGAGTTTAAAATAAGGTAGGCCCTATACATAAAAAAGAAAACAGTATAGTGTTAAAATAGTTAATTGTTAATAAGTGTTTTTATAAAGCATACGGGATATAAAGTTTTTGTCATTTTTATCAGGTAATGTGAAATTATTAGCCCGTGGCCGCAGATTACGAGGGATATTGCGATCAGGTGGAAAATAGGGTCGCAGAACATAGTCTGGGTTTGTAATGGCTGCCTTATGGAGGCATTCATCTGCCTGTTTTGTCAATTCAGAAGCGCTTTGAATAGATGGGGATAGTAGGCCAGAACGTCGCATTTTCCTCGGTAGTTTTTCAACCCTCTCTCTGTGTCCTACTTGGGTATAACCCCACCAGGCTGGGAAGCATAATTCAGAGAGAAGCTATGGTGGTAACCCTGGCTATTTCCTGCAAGACATGAGGTGGAAAGCCGTGAGATCGGAGGACCCGGAGTGCATGGAGTGATGATGAAGAGGTAGACAGAACTTAATCAAGGTGAACATTCATTCCAAGGTCAGAAGAGCAGATTATTATTCCTAGAACTCGCAGTGAAGTAACCCGGGAATGATAGGGGGAATATAAGGGTGTCCTTTTCATCTGGCAAAATTACTAATTCACTTGTTTTGTGCGGGTTTAGGCAAAGGTTATTACTATTAGCCCAGAAGGAGATATGGGCGAATTCTTCCTGAGCGGTATCTATGTGAGAGGAGCCAATAAGAAGATAGGCATCATCAGCGAATTTAGTAATGAAATTAAATGGATGTTTTGGGTGGAGGTCTGAGGAATTTGTGGCAAAAAAGTACAGGGCCGATCGCAGATCCCTGGATGACACTAGCATTACTGGCTTTTTGTTCTGAGGTTATTCCCGTATACTTTCTGATATGACTCCTGCATGTTTAGAAAGTAATGGTGAAGCCAGTTTTAGACTTCATCTGGGATGTTAAGGGTGCTTATTTTCTGAAAAAGTGTGGAGTGGCGGGCAGTTACAACTTGGAATACATAACGGACTTCATTATTAGCGCGAATTCTCTGCCTTAGCGGCGTCAACAACTTGTCTGCAATAACCAAATATGTTTCCACAGAAACGTAACTTGCAAGACGAGCTCGCTGCTATGCATATGCCAGGAAACAAATTGCGTCGGAATAGAAACAAAAGTGACGTCAGTGTAGGTTATGGTATGTATGGTATCTGAGAATTTATAAAGCGCCTCTCACAGTGCGAACTATTCAGAGGCGCTCTCAGCATGTGAACCTCGCGGAAACAGAAGACTTTAAACGATGAACAACAGAGAGAGAGAGAGAGAGAGAGAGAGAGAGAGAGAGAGAGAGAGAGAGAGAGAGAGAGAGAGAGAGAGAGAGAGAGAGAGAGAGAGAGAGAGAGAGAGAGAGAACTTAGTAAGTAGTGTACTACGCAGTACCAGAGGAAGGGAGTCCCATAGGGATGGACCCACGGCAGCGAAAGAGCGAGACTGAACCAGGACAGACCTCACCCGGAGAACGAACAGATTAAGCCGATTTAGAGAACGTAGGAGTCGATTAGAAGAAGCAGAGAGAGGTTTGCGCATCAGGTCACAAAGGTAGGCTGGAGCCAAGCCCTGTTGCGCCTTAGAGACAAGAGTTATGATCTTGAGTATATATATATATATATTGACTGAAAGAAGTAGAGCCAAAGCAGTGCCGGATTTAGACTTGGTGAGGCCCTAAGCTATAAGCTTGGAGGCCCTTGTTAAACTTTTTTTTTAAATTACACCAGAAGGTCTCACAAAACTTGAAAACATATAATATGTCCTTTAATTATTTAATTGCAAGGCATGAAGTGAAAAATTCAAATTATTTCCAAATGAATCCATTTACGCAGGTAAGATGGAATTTGCTACACAAGCCATTAAAAAGGTTATACATTATATATATATATATATATATATATATATATAATATGGCACACATAACATTACAAATCCGGGAAAATCCCCCTAAAATTATAATATTTAGGCCTGTATACGGACTGTGAAGCCCTAAGCTGTAGCTTTTTCTGGCTTATACGTAAATCTGGCATTGAGTCAAGGAAACGCATGTACACAACAGTTGGTTGCACGGCTGACATTTCAAATTTGCAATTTGCTTAATGCAAATTTTGGCTTAACCTAAAACTAATAACACTAAGCTTTTTCTTGTGACCAAATAATTATGTGGTGTAATAAATTCTGTGCTTGTCCTGCAGTATTCCTACCCCAGTCCGGGACCCTCTCAAAGCGGGGGGGGGGGGCATACTACAATGACAATGACAAACTTTATTGACAATTGACGACTTTACAGTAAGTTTTACATTTGACAACTGTTCGATAATTAACAACAGTCTATTTAGATAACAAAACAGTTGACAACATCCTCACAGAGTAACTAAACCAATTTACCACGTCAAGGTTTACCTTATCGGGACACCGGATCACCCAACGAGCTCCTGGTCAAGGACAGAGAGCTACTAATACCTAAATCTCCTATACTCTGAAATTTGATTACGAGTAATAGGCCTATAACCTATGTTCATTGGACGACCCCGGCCCCTTTATCAACTCAATAGGGGAAAAAAGCTCAGATGAGCTTATCGAGTCCTCCTATTATATAAGAAAATAGTGGCTGGTAATAGACCGTCCATATGTCAACAGTTTAATCACATCATTGGCAACACTAATAATAATAATAATAATAATAATAATAATAATAATAATAATAATAATAATAATAATAATAATAATAATAATAATAATAATAATAATAATAATAATAATAATAATAATAATAATAATAATAATAATAACAATAATAATAATAATAATAATAATAATAATAATAATAATAATAATAATAATAATAATAATAATAATAATAGCAACACTAATAATATTAATCACAATAATAAAATTAATGTTAATAGAACACGAGAAAACCACAAGAAAAATAAGAAAAATAAGAAAATTAAATTAAATATAAATTAAATATAAATTAAACTAAATTATGTTGAGCATACTGGTTAATAACTGGGTAATATCCGGCCCTGCATAGATCTCTACAACTTCTGTGTATTCTATGCAATCGCCCAATGCGTTGCCTTCTTTCAATTACCACAAGCTTAGCCAAAAGCTCCCGAAGACATACCCTTGTGTTTCGACCACGGTTTTTAATGGCATCAACCCTCGACATCTCCTATTGCCTATTCATTACGCGCCTTTATAAATCCTTAAAGCAGATGCAGTCTAAGGCGGTGCTCAGTCTCGGCCTCGCGACTTTTGTGCTCGAAAGAATGGTCCAGGGCCATTTGAATGAAGATAGGACAACCTTTCCATCGGACAACCTTTCCTTATTATTATTATATGCTCGAGGATCTTAAAAGGCGTCATCATAAATAATAGACATACTCACATATTCAAATATCCGTTCTTAATAGCCCTACAGTAAGATATGCGGTGAGATGGTTATTATGTGTATACAAAGCACATATTACCGACGAAGCTTGTGGATAGGCTGGTGCCCTGCCCTTGGCTTTCGAGTGGCGCTTTAGAAGTTTGGAGATTACGACTACGATATAGGGGACCGAAGTCTTTAATTCTTACACAGTACAGACGCGTATATAAATGACTACACATTATGGAAATAGACGTTTATCTCTTGCATTATGCCGGACTGAGCATGGGCGCCGACTCTGCGAGGCCCTTGAGTGCCCAGCACCACCAGAAATAGGCCATGTGAGGTCCACCTATGCCTGGGCACCACCAGAAATCAGCCTGCAAAGAGCGCTTTTTAAGAGATTATTTTTCTATTGGCATTCATCATCATCATCATCAGTTCCTGACGGCAGCCATATGGCGGCCATGGGTACGAATAAATGATCTCCATTGTCCTCGGTCATTTGTCAAGTCTATTGCCCCCCCCCTTAATGTTAGTCCAAGTGATGTTATGTCCTCAGTTATATTATCTATCCAGCGTAGCCTTGGTCTGCCTTTGTGTCTTTTCCCTTCGAATCTTGCATGTAGTGCACTGTGTGGGAATCTGTCAACTGGCATTCTCTCTACATGTCCAAACCATCGGAGTCTTCGTTGAACGACTTTGTCTAGCAGAGTTGTTTTGATGCCTAATGATTGTCTTATGTCATCGTTTCTTATTTTCTGCAGTCTTGAAATCCCTGCGATCTTCCTCAGCCAGTTCATTTCTGCTGTAAGAATTCTTCTTTCATCTTGTTTTCGCATTGTCCAACATTCCGATCCATATAGGAAAATGGGTTGTATCATTGTCTCGTATATTTTTGTCTTGGTCTTCTTTGATAATTCTTTGCTCCTCCAAATCCTGTTCATTATTCCAAATGCTTGTGAAGCGCGTCCAATTCTTCTTTGTATATCTTTTTCATTGCTGCCATTTGCGTTTATTAGCCCTCCGAGATAGACGAATTGTTCTACTTGCTCAATAGCCTCTCCTTGGATTGTGATAGATATTGGTGTCTCTTTGGTCTTTTCAATCACCATTCTTTTAGTTTTCTCTGTGTTGATCATTAGGCCAAATCTTCTACTGGTTTCGTCAATCTGTGTCGTAGCCTAATATCCTGTAGTTCTGTCTCGCTTCTAGTGTGGAGGCCAATGTCGTCAGCAAATCGAAGATTATTCACCAGCTCTCCTCTCTTCTTGTCTTCTTGTGCTGTCGGCTCTAGGAGCCCTAGCGATCGTCATGACACACAGTCTCCTTTGCCGTCTTGCTACTTCCCCAGTAGCCCTTGAGTCGCGCTCCGGCCTGGGAGTCCCACCATCAGCGCTCCGGCCTGGGAGTCCCACCATCAGCGACCATCGGCGTGGTTTGGTGTGTCTCATGACGATTTTCTTGGCTCTCCATTTAGTTTTATTCCTGCCTCGGTATTGTTAAGGCTGAGTGACATTACTGCTTCTAACACTAGGTTAAATAAATATGGGGATAAGATGCATCCTTGTCGTACTCCAGTTTTCGTGTGAAAGTATTCTGTGATCTTTTTATCTACTTTTATGGCACTTGATGTATCTCTTGTACAAGTTTGATCAGTTGCTCTGGTATTCCTGCGTTTTGCATCGCTCTCCACATTCCATCATGCCATATACTGTCGAATGCTTGTTTGAAGTCTATAAAGTTGATGAAGACTTTCTGGTTGTGTTCCATGCTTTTTTCAAGTATCTGTCTCATTGGCATTACTTATCTATAAAAAGATCCCCAAAATTGCTTTGACTCTCTTTGTGCTTTCACACGTTTTTGGTCAACTCGATGCAGATAGGCTACCTACCTGGTCTCAATATAACCAAAGATATTTTGCTTCGTTTTGACTTATCAGTGGAAAAATGCAGAGGACAAGGGTATGACTGTCATGTGCGGAGGGATAACTGGATAACAGTCGAATTCAACATGTTGACGTTGACATTCAGTTATGGAACCGAATTAAATTATCTAGTTAATGGTCTTGGTGTGTCACTAAAGGACAATATATCTTATGTTAGCTCGCAGGTGTATAATGCTAATGCCTTTGGAGAAGTTGCAGCTTGAGTTGCTTGTGTATTTTTTTAGTCTTTTCTGTAGTTTCGTATTATTTTTTTGCGTTTTGCGTTGTTCTAATCTTCGTGTTTCTGCTTTGAGCGAAATAAAATATATATTTTAAGGAGGTTCAAATAAAGGTTTCTGTGTTCACTATATACAAATCACTCACTTAATTCAGGCATTCAGAAAGCAAACTCTAGAGTTCCAGAATGCAGAGACACGATCAATATAGTCAAAGATTTAATTAATTTTGTCAGCCACTCTCATAAAACAATGGTATGTTTCGAAACAATGCAGTTTGAGAGAGAAGCCATTTAGTTGTGAATCATTGTAACACATAAAGATATTATAATTATAAACGAACGAATTAAGAATTCCTGGACAAGAGAAGCCACGGTATTTGTAATTTGACATTAATTTGACATTATAATTATAAAACAAAAGAATTGAGAATTGATACTGGAGAGAACCATGGTATTTTGTAGCATTATGACATTGTAACAAAACAAGGTCAAACATTTTTTTTATTCCTTTTACTCTCTTTGGGCACTCACACTATTTTTTGTCAACTCGACGCCCATGGGGCTGAGTATTCGTGAACGCACATTCACGAGTATAAAATAGTAGTTCAGCTGTTAGTAACCCCGAGGAAGGTAATTAGATGAAAGGCCGTTATAGATGTATGCAGGCGCGACATCTCACGACGTTGCAATCGGCTTCAGAGCTTGGTGGCTGACGGCAAGACCACAGAAGAGGAGGAAGCGTCTCGCTGCTTATCAGTAAAGCACCTGATCATTCAAGAGTGCTGAGAATAACGTCAGAAAAAATCATAAGACTTTTCTGGTTACAGAAAAACATATTTTCAGATTTCTGCGCTAGAACTATCAATTAATTCAAACGGAAAGATAAAAGAAAATCACACGACTAAAAATGTGTCATGAATGTAGGCTATATTTTGGATAATAATTACTTCAACTAGTTTGGGCGATTTTATTGGGCTACAAACATACTTTTTGGGCGGTTGCAAAGAATTTTCTATCGACCATTTTATTCGACTGCTCGAAATAGATTACAAATTCAGTAGGCCCTACCTAAATTTGTTTAGGTATTTGTTGCAAATAAATTACGTAAAAGATGTTTTAGAAATCGGATTTATTGAACTTAGTTTTATTGATTCAGATTTTAGGCCTATCTGATTAGCGTGATTGGTATTATAGCGGGATATCAATTGTAGCATCCACATAAAGGCTTAATCACTTATAAATGTTGTCTGGGCAAAAAGACCGCATAATTTGTTCAGTGTGTCTTGGCCAGTGCAGTGATGTGTATGCATTCTGGAAAGTGCATTATGCAAGTCAAGGACCTTGATATACTTTTAAGTAGCCTATGAGAATTGTTCAAAAATGGCACAATGAAAATTGCTGAATCAATTTAAATTTGGATTCTGTTTGTTTTCTTGAATGTAACTGCTAAATTTCATCTTCGTGTAACTAGGCCTATATTACCCTTGCGTGAAATTTAGAATTTTCACTTGTGTATGTTGACTTCACTTTAAGGATGTGGCGCAACATAAATCATTCCATCTCTTTAAATTTAGAATCAGTATACATAAGTTGTTTTGAGTAAGTTTACAAAAATCATGCTTCATCGAATTACCAAATAGCTGGCAGGCTTTCGAATCGGAACCTTATCCAGCCTCGAACGAGTTGACTCATTTGCATGGGTCGACCGTCGCTTGTTTTTGTCAACGTCAGCATGTAGGTCAACTTACGAGCATCTAACATTTTGTACAAATTTGCGATAAGCATTTATCAGAGTTTCGTAAAAGCAAATGTAAGACATTTTTCAGTTGGTGCTACAGAAGTGGTTTCCGCAAGAGCCACATAAATTGGCCTTGGAATGTAGCAGACCCAGCAGGAATGGTCTGGAATATTTATTTTCTGATTTGATACATCCTGAATCCATTTGTGCTGCACTTTTCAGGCGGCCAGATGATTCCTGCTTGACGGGTTCTTGGACTGAGCGGGGCCTGCGGAAATGCGAGGCCTAGCCGTCTTCCAAATCGTCCACAAACGAAAAGTCGGCTCAATTCCTTACGATTTACTGCATACAGTAGTGCTGAGAGTATATAGCGAGCGTGGCCTCCGTGTGCGATAGACCAAATCCCTACAATTTCTCCCGGCGCTGAGTCGAAGGTTCAGAGACAGGAGAAGTAGGTCTAACGACCGACTGACCGAAATCGAGAGCTGGCCGACCTGGGACGATATATTAGCGGATTTACGACTGCGAGAATCGACGCACAGAGCCAGACTCAGAGCGTCGACGTATTATTGGGCGCCATCAGGCAAAAGGATGGCAAATATTCGCAGCCAGGAATTAAAGAGGCAGAGAACTCAACGAAACGTCTTTACACGAAAGCCCTGACATCGTCGAACGATTGCAGCAGAAGACTATATACGACATAGGACGACGCAGCAGCAGCAGCAGCAAGAGGAGGCAACAGCACAACGCCATCACCAGCACAAGGAGGCAACAGCACAACGCCATCACCAGCACGAAGAGGCAACAGCACAACGCCATCACCAGCACAAGGAGGCAACAGCACAACGCCATCACCAGCAGAAAGAGGCAACAGCACAACGCCATTACCAGCACAAAGAGGCAACAGCACAACGCCATCACCAGCACAAAGAGGCAACAGCACAACGCCATTACCAGCACAAAGAGGCAACAGCACAACGTCATCACCAGCACGAAGAGGCAACAGCACAACGCCATCACCAGCACAAAGAGGCAACAGCACAATGCCATCACCAGCACAAGGAGCAACAGCACAACGCCAACACCAGCACAATACAAGAAGAGGCAACATGACCAGCCGATCGAGACAACATCCAGTACTATTGCTGGATGTTGTTTCGTTCGGCTGGTCATGTTGCAACATCACAGCACTAACTCCGTTTATATTATGACCAAGCAACATCACCTGGCGATCATCGTCCGATACAAGCAAGAAGACAACAGCAACCAGCCTGGCGAAACACAACTCTGCAGTAGAATCTGAAGACAACATTCAACAAAGCGAAGGGACACTAAGACTGAACATTAAGCAACAGCATTGCAATATAGCAGATAGCACGCGATAGCAATAGTTCAATATTACACAAAGTAGCAGCATAAGGTTGCAGCAGAGGTAAAGTAAACGTTTCCTCACGTTACCATATCGTACACCTTATTGTTCTGCCTGGCCATGTACACAACACTCTCACCAGACAATGTAGAACCATTCACTTACAACTGGACATCCACTGGATGATACGTAAGGCAAAGCCTGGCGTCCTATTCATCGTGTCAGAAAGACCGCCCAATACACCATCTCCTCATTACAATGTAGTCGTGAATCTACGAGTCATTATATATATATATATATATATATATATATATATATACAATGTGACAGAATTTTATATAGGGGCCTATGCTTTGTCTTGCACATTTTGAACGATTTAGTTACCTTCTTCTATATGACCTGCAGTTCCCCCGAAAGGCTAATTTACTTATAGTCTATTGTAGGTTTCTGAGTAGCCCTCTTGAAGAGGCGCTATATAAATGTCCTAATCAATATATTTTCCTCCTCTACCTCTGCCTTCTCTTCATCGCTGTCCTGTTCGTGGAGCCAGCGGTCGTTGGTCAAAGGCACGAAATCAAACTACGTAGAAACGTTGTAGGGTCTTGCACTCCGCCGTGTATCTTCAGGTCTGACCGTTTGCCGGATAGATAGTCCTTGGCAGACATATTGAACAGCCGCTGACAGTAAGCGGCACTTCATATTTCAATGTCTCGCTTCCAGATGTGTGTGTGGCTGGCTACAACGACTAAAGCGCCATCTATAATCGGAATTGTCGAATAATATCAGACGGTAGATTACATCAATTGATCATTTAAGATTAGAAATATTCAGATCCGACGAGATTAGATGTACATGTAGTAGGTAGGCAGACCACTTGATCGGACTCCGGCGCCCGATCAATTTCATGCCCTCTAGCGCCAGACAGACAGGCGTGATAGACGCAGACGACGACTACCACAGCAACCACTGCGCCGATGCCCATGACAACCTCCTGCCAACGGCTAATATGCCGACAAAAGCACACGACACCAAAATGTCGCTTTTAACGTCACTTCTGTGTATAAACTTATACCTGTAAGCGAATGTGTGCACTGCAGGGCCTATGTGCAACGTATATATAACATTATAAATTGATGCACACACGTAGATGCTTATATATTTATTGTGATATTTATATACATTGTTCATTATGCGTGCACATGTACTTAGGGTCTATGTGTATATATATATATATATATATATATATATATATATATATATATATACACACGCATGGTCCATAAGCATTTACATTATGCATAAACAGACCGGCGTAAAACAGAAGACAATGGCGCTTGAATGAACATAAAAGCGATAATCATGATTAATTTCGCAATGGCAACTGCAGCATACCATGACAAATAAACGACTTGAGTCAATCGCAGGCTAAACATCGCTTCTAGCGCCCCATCTAGCGACAGCACAGACATTACAGACAGCGATCATAACGATATAGTGATGATGATGATGATGATGATGATGATGATGATGACGACTACGACGATGATAAACGGGATGAAGTCAACCGAGTCTTCTTTTCTAAGAAAAATCGGTGTTGTGGAAAGAGACGTAGGCTAAACGTAAAATGTAAATTTTTATAAATAGAAACCGTTTTGATTTCCAATGATTTTTTCGGGCAAGATCCTTCATCTTCGCTCCCTGTTTTGAATAGATGCCCATCGCCATTTTAGGGCTAGGTGTACACACCGTGCTTGCCCGATATTCAAATATATGAAATAATCCCCCGATCGGACAACGATTGCGAACCCACATCCTCACACTCTTATAGGCGCTTCGACATACACTTTAACCAGTGTAGGCTAACCATGCACGTGAAACAGCAACTTAGACTTAGTTTTAGCCTACCTGCAGTGATTTATCTTAAGCAAAACACCATAGCAAACAGAGAAACGTGCGTATTTATGCAACCGAGCACTTACACTGTTACACAAACCTCTTACAGATGTTGATTCTGCAGATAAGTATATCATAGAAATCACTAGTCATGGCACATTTACAACAGAGGTCGCCCATAAAGGACGGCCGAACAGAGGGGAACTGAATAAGAATGGAAAGGGGTTTATGTCCAATGCGGTCACCCGCAGTTAATTTGTGTGCATAGAGTTGAATGAGTGCGGCCTCTGTGCATTAAAGACCAAAGTCAGTCGGACAAGTCTGTGCAATTGGTCTAATTAGAGCTTCTTTGCTGAACACGGAATTTATCAAAGTAGGCCTATACTACCCGGTTGCACAGTTACCCCCCCCCGCAAGATAGTACCCTAATCTATGCCATAGTGCTGCGTTCGACTGTTGACGTAGGCAAAGATGGACAGAGGGAGAAGAATGTCAACTGCGGACAAGTAAGTGAAAGGCCTGATGCAGTGGCGGTTTTACTGGGAGGGCTGTAGCCCCCTACCTGGAAAGTTAGCCCCCTCATTTTCTTAGCCTCCAAACACATTTTAGCCCCCCCCCACACAGTTTAAAGTTTAATTAGCCATACATCGCCTACAATGATTGTTGGTAACAAAGCCTCCTAATCAAGATTTCCACAAGCAATATTTAGACCCCCCAGTCCAAAACTTAGAACAGTCACTGACCTGCAAAATGGATTTTCATATTTATTGGGTTAAGTACGGTAATTTTTTCCCGCAGTTATCTTTCGCCCCAACAGCGATGCATTCATTACAATTTGTATCTAAATGATACTTAAATGATCCCAAACTCCGCTAGTTTAGGTCTAGGCCCTACCAACTAATTTAGTTTCGACATCCTAAAAAGTCTAACCAGTTGAACATAGGCGTAATTTGTGGGGGTACGAGGGGTACCAGTACCCCCCACTTTTTGGACTGGGGGTACTGTACCCCCCACTTTTTCAACAATGCCAATCAATATTTTATTATTGTGCCTTCCCAGAGAACGCAATCTCCGCCAAAAATATGAAAGTGCTTAGATACACAGGTAAATCGAGAGCCAAAATTAATGAGAATACTGGCAGGGAATATGTTCAAAATGGTTATCATGCGAAAAACGAAAATGGAGAAGAAATTGGTACCCCCACTTTTTAGACCAAGGTATTGGTATCCCCCACTTTTTAGGCTAAAGTTACGCCTCTGCAGTTGAAGATAACGAGCTTCGATATCACCGCTCAAAATGCCGACTCAAAAATGAGGAAATGACGAGATTCTAAAGTCAATAGTCACTGAAGCGGCAATGGACATTTCACAGCGCGTCCAGAACGAGTAATGACGCTGGTTTGTAATCAGTTCAAAGGATTTAAAGATACATGTAACTATAGTTGTAGCAACTGTGTCCGTTGGCACTCCTAGTTCACTGTGTGTGGCCTTTTCAGCAGACGAAGGGTGACGACTGTTCATTCATTTGGCGCGAGAGGTCGGTTTCAGTAATTAGTTCGAAGGGTTTAACGACATCAATTAGCCTCAATTAGAGCGCCTGCGGCCGTTAGGATGACTCGCGCGGGTGATGGTCGTAGTTCCAAGGGTTCATCGTCGTCTTAATGCATTAATTAACTGCGCTACGATGTCTGATGCAGCCGTCATTAAACTCGATTATCTCGTTTGATGCCCCGACATCAGGTAGGCCTAAATTTTTCTTACGTGTTTCGTTAGATGTTTTCGTTATTATCAGCTTCGACTGTTTTAGTTTCAGTTATTGTTTCTCGCGGCTTCCGCGAGTTTCACTTTTTTTATTTCGTTATCGTTTTTCGTGTCAGTCTTCGTTTTAGTTAACTAAAACCTTAAGTTTTCGTTAACGAAGATTTTCCTGTTCGTTTCCTTTAACCAAAACAACACTATGGAATCAGTCGATCAGTGGCCCGGCAAGTGTTTAAAAGTTGTGTGAGCCAACCTCAACCAAATTCAAACCTAAGGTTGATAAAATTATATTCGATATCAGAATACATCTCACTGTATTTTAGTATTAATGTTTCAAAAACGTTGTGTGAGCATATTCCTTCTTCAGCGCAACAGATACAAAACTTGTGTGAGCATCGGCGTCTGTGGCGCCATGGCTCCCGGGTCCTTGCTATGGATGACCCCATATACTGCATCGTTGCAGAATATGAGACTTTGGACCACTTCTAAAGCTAGTGCTATGTGAAGTTGAGCTATCTGATGCAAGGCATGTTATGTGAAATGCAACAAGACAGACAAATAAAACTTCAGGACTGCAAGGTGACAACAGAATCCAAAATGATACAAGAATCATGGGATGCTGATGAACATAACAAAGAAGGAAAGGATGATGATGATGACGAAGATGACGATGATGATGACGAAGATGACGATGATGATGTCTAGAATACTGAGTAAGACCTGTCTTCACTACATACAACAAAGACACCAAAAATGCAAGAGTATTTGCATATGCCAGTTACAAATGTCTGTAATCCTGGAAATGTCTTCATTTGCTTGTTTCCAACCACCAGCGATATAGTTGTAAGAAAAATAATTTCAAAATTCTACGTACGATCCTAATTCTCTGCCAGACTAAGAGTACATAAAAACTGACACTGCGCAAGACGTACAAACTCGGTTTCTGGTTCCTTCCGAAGATGCTCTGCTGGTTCATTTTCTTCTGCTGCTTTGCTGCTGAAATTGATATACGTTGCTATGGGTTTCCGTATCAAAAATAAGCGACTGAACTTGGTCAACGTAGACGGATCATCCATGGTCGCACGTGCTAGGACAATTTGCGTTCGTTGTGAGGAAGTTTGGAAAATCGCTGTTTGCTCTTCTCGTCGTTCTCCTCGTTGTCTTCCCCTTGCTTGTCCTCATCTGACTTCTGCTGATCCTCTCGCATGTATCTCTCAAGAGCAGGATAGATTACCTGAAGACCAGAGGAACGTAGCAGAAAATGAACACTAGAATTGATTAATGCCCATTTGGCCAATCACTGCACGTAGCACTTGTACTATAACCTGCTGCAAGGTATCTGGATATGTCAGGCGGCTTTTGAAGAACCTATCAGGGGCGCTGAACCATGACCATCTGAGAGATCCAGAATGGTGCTAGAGGAAGAAAATTAATCACTCATTTAATATGCTCGTCTTTCAATATTAAACCTTCAGTGTGGTACTAGAGGTTGAAGAATATTTTGGGTAAAGAGCAAATATATCATCAAGCCATCAACCAGATAACCATTGCTTATATGTTATGCACCTAACTACCAATCAAGGACTTGACGTTTACTCAAGACAACAACTATTTGTCACAATCATTTTTAAGACAATGCATTACTGTACAAGCTCTTGCATATACCAATTATATGAGGGACACACTTCACTAGCTCACTGTCTTGGAAAGAATAAGATTCAAGATTCTCCTGCTAGTGTGGACCCTGTTGATAGGCACCACACCAACACACATCACGAGCGTTATGTTCCAGTCTCCAGTCAACTGAGTCTCCGATTGTTGAGCACTGATGCTCATGAAGCTATGCATGCAGGTGCCGCACTCCAGCCCATCATGTCTTCTTGTGTCCTGGACCTTACTCCTAAACAGTCTTCTGCTGTCGCATAATTTTGCTCTATTCAGCAAACACTTTCAAACTGTCTTGAAATGCAATTAGTCTTGTTTGTTAGATAGTCGCATGTGCTGCACCAATGTACCAGTGGTACTTACAACATGCTGTATCAAGTGGACTTATACATACTACGTGCATCAGAGTTGTTTTCATTGTGTCATTTAAAGTACAAAAACTAACTCATTAGAATTTTAGAATTATCAAGCCATGATTAGTTTATAGTAACGAAAGGAGAAGATAAGTGGATAGAGAAGTGGAAGCAACTTGAGTGGAAGGAGAAAAAGGAGAAGGAAGGAGAAGAGGAAGTATAGCAGGATGTGAGGCAGAGGAGGAAATTGTTGAGAAAGAGAACCAGAAAATCAAGTGGAGGTGATAGCATCGATAGGCCAAATGAAAGAGAGAATGAGCAGAGGGGAAATTGGACAGAGAATCAGATGTCCGGTTCAGATATCTGAGCTGTATACCCATTGAACTTACCTGAGATGCCAGATAGACATTAATTTCAACGATTGCCCTAGCCACCTTCTCAACATCAGACAGCGTCTCGTCTCCCTTCATCGTGAAACAACAACATCATATACAAATACAAGTAAAAACAACTTTGTGTGGATATTTACCTTCAAAAACAAACACTCCAGGGCATCAAAAGTTTCAGAGTGTATTTTGCGAGGCATGTTTATGGCCAGAAAATAGCTGTGGAAATTATTAGCTTGCTTAATTAATTTCTCCACAAGTTAAATGCCCGATGTTTGTGGACCATTTTCATGCATGTGAACATGTGATTTGGGGCAGGGTGGCAACGGGGAGGCAGGGATTCAGTTTGGGGCCAACTGCGAGGCCTAATGACCTCCTCTCATGAGCTGCCATTGTATATAGGGTACTGGCGTGGATAGAGTTGGGTGCATGCCAAGGTGAATATATACGGCCGCGTTCTACGGTTGGCATTCAGCTGCTTCTGGCCGTCAGCTTCTGCATGGCACCAAAAGCTTATAATAAGAGTTTTTTGTAGCGTTTTGAGATAAGCTTTGTCTGTATGTTTATTGCTAACGTAAACAATGTAGGTAGGCATCAGCATCGTTTCTGAGGACGAGGGAACCGGTGGTGGCTCCGGCTAGAGTTCTGAACAGAAGGCCAAGTAATATATATCAGCATTAACAACTGTTTATGCTCTCCATTGTTTACTCTGCTATAATATACTTCCTATCAAAATCCGTAATCTCAACCACTTGATTGTCTGCCCTTCTTGACTGCCACCTATTCAATACCTTTCCTTTACACCAGACTTCCAATGCTTTAGCACAGCCTGAAATTTGGAACAGAAAATTTCACCTTTACGGTCAAAAAGAGTCAAAAGCAATTTTTTGTGAGGGCCATGGACTTTGTGGCCAGTGGCCAATTGTCTCTCTGCCTTTCTGTATAGACTTAACACTAGTTCTAATAAATAAAACTCCCAGAGGGGTGGCACGGTGGCCAGGTGGCTTCTCACCTCTGTGAACCTGGTTCAAATCGACATAGATCGCATATTGTGCAGCTGTGCCTTGGAGGCCATCGTCCTACAGAAGAGTGCCTTCTTAAAGTGAATGTCTGATTTTTAAAAAGGTTGTGATAACCCCAACGCTAAAGTATATAAGGTCTCGATCTGGCACAACCATTATATGGTCTCAAAGGATCACATCTAGCCATCCATCCCAACAGCAGCGCTCACCAGTCTCCGTAGCCCAACGGATGTACACTGGGTACACTTGCAAACCCACGCATATGCCACGTCAATTTACCAGGTCATACGATTGCCACTCCATCTGCCGAAAGCGTACAGGCGTGAAAGAATATACATATATACATACATACGTATTACATACATATATATAATATATATATATACACACACACGTATACGTATGCATACCCTGCACCTAATTTCGCAGCTCAGCGCCGACCGTCCTCGGTCCTCGGCAAGACAGCTGTGTCTATCAATAGACTATTTTTCTATTAGATTAAAGCATAATGAACTCCAACCGGGTTTCAGGAGACGATGTCCACCCCTCTGTATCACTGCATACCCCATCCCTGCACTCTCTATCCCCGTCTCTTGCCCACGACGCCCTCCAACGTTAGTGTACTGTGTAGGTCGGTAGGAGAGCGGGTTTCAGGAGACGATGTCCACCCCTCTGTATCACTGCATACCCCATCCCTGCACTCTCTATCCCCGTCTCTTGCCCACGACGCCCTCCAACGTTAGTGTACTGTGTAGGTCGGTAGGAGAGCGGGTTTCAGGAGACGATGTCCACCCCTCTGTAACACTGCATACCCCATCCCTGCACACTCTATCCCCGTCTCTTGCCCACGACGCCCTCCAACGTTAGTGTACTGTGTAGGTCGGTAGGAGATATTTAGTAGCTGACATGACGCTTTGATGACACCTAACCAGCTTATCTGTGACCGTCGCCGCCAAGGCTTATAACCACAGGTTATTAGAAGCCACTTGGTGCCAACCGACGCCGTTGCCCCTGGCAACAGCAAGCGCCGCAGTACGGCCAAGCATCAGTCAGCTTGCGGTGGTCAGCAACAACACGGCCACAATAAAAACCTTTTCTTCGAGTGATTGACAAAATACACCGGTAGCATAAAGCAGCGTCTCATTGACAGGTTCTGCTTTCCGATGATCTTCTCCAGGAACCGGAACTTTCACGCCACCAGAATCCCTGAAGTGATTAAGAATTTCCGCGCCAAACATATTCTGACGTCACAGACCACCCACCAGACCAGCAGAGGAACAACAAAAACTCAACTCCTGCCAAAAGTGCGGAATACTTCTGTGCATACATTGTTATATTACACTTGCCTACATTATTGTACATTATTATTACTTTTAAACTGTCATTTGTCTCATCCGGTCATTTAGTCGAATGCAGAGTCTAATTAATCCTACCATTAAAGCAGTGTCATTAAATGTTTTATTTTTATTTTCATAATATTATTCTGAACATCTCCATAACGAAGCATTGCAATTAAATATTGATAGTTGATACCAGACCAGGTTTTCAAAATCATACACAACGCAACTGTTGTCATTAGGCCAAAACGAGGCTGGGAAAACTATCAGCCATCAATCAGAGAGGCTCTCATGCTCTGTCTGTATGTCTGTCTCTATGTCCGTCTGTATGTCTGTCTGTTAATCTGTCTATCTAAGGCTTTTGCCTACAGGCTTCGAACAACAGCTCGAACTCACACTGGGAACTAAATAATTAATGTTTTTTAATAATAGTTATGCAAAATACTTCAGTTTTCGAGACAGATTTACATTTGGCACAATTAAAGTCTGCATGAGACCATGACATTAACATAACTTATGAATAGGCCAAGTGTTTTTCAAACAACAGACTTCAGGAGTTCCAAGAAGAGACTGCACAAGTGATGACGGTTTGATGCTAACTGACGTCAAAGTAAAACCTTGAAACGTTTCCTGTTGATGTAAGGATAAAAGATGCTACACTGTAAGTAAATGAAGAAAGCAGCAGCAGCAGCAACATCGGTTACGGCGGCGTAACTCTCCCTCTCCCCATAAATCTTCCACTGCTTCCCTCAAGCAGATGATTAAGTCAGATAAGAATTCGTTTTTTTTTCAAAGTTCAAGATTATGACCTAGAGTCACCTTCACCTTTATTATTTTCATTTGATGACTCTATTGTTCTGTCTCTTTGTTGTCTGTCTGTTTGTGTCTTGTCTGTCTGAGTATTGATAGGTTTTCGTAGAACTGTAACATAACATCACTTGATGGTTTTGGTGTTCTAGGGTATCGTGTCAATTCATTTAAGAAATACTTTCCAAAAATACTATTGTACAAGGAACATTATGGTGCAATTTGCAGTTTTATTGACATGATTTAACCTTAGGCCTATTTTAAGTTATAAAGGTCAAATAGCATTCAATGGAATTACTAATCACCAACATTTAATTCATTTTCCATAAAAATATGGAAAAAACAGTTGCAAAGTTTCCGTGGTATTGTTGCATGCTGCATGAATTACTCCTACACTGTGCTTTTTTGAGTCAACTAACTTTTCTGAATGCCTTACAAAAACTACCATTAAATTTCTGCCTAGCGCTGTTGATATAAAGATGTTCAGTTGTTCACCCATATCACTCTCATCACCCCTTGCCCCACTAGCTTTCATACTGCATGGCAATTGTTAAAAAAACAACTTTGTATCACATGGCATTCACACCTACAAAATCCTTCAAAATGTAATTTAATAAAATTCTAGTTTGCTCACTGGTAGCCAACTCCTGTCTTTCAGAATGAGAGTAAACAGAAACCTTCCTTAGTTTTCATCTGTGACATAGCCTGTTTTGCTATACTGAAACAAATTCCAGGAATTGTCTATCAGTAATTGCCCAATAAGCCTTGATGCAAGATTTTTACAATTAAGGGGCTTTGTATGTTAACGAACACTGTCAATGTCACTTCAGCACAAAGCATGGAATCTGTTTTATGCCTATGGTGGGTTAACCCACATATCCTCTGATGCATAATTTCTCTCTATAGCTTCCTGAATTAAAGACCACACGTGTTGCTGTTATCCTGTAAATGAGAGTGATCACATAAGCGTGCAGACATTAATTTCCTTTGCCAAAATATTTGCGTTTTCAACTCTCAGGTTGCAGGAGACATATACTCCCAAACAGCATGCTGTCCAGCTGTAGCCACTTTAACCATGAGTTGCATTGGTTTCCCAGGACCCTTTTAGTACACTACCCTGGTCATTTAAATGTTAAATTATATCAGCCCTGTGGTGCAAACAACAGTTTCCGGCTAAATCACACAAGTCCTCTCTATGGAGTCTGATACTTGGTGCCTTATCTTAAACTTGGCTATATTTAATTACAAATTCAGTCCAATTTCCACTTCCCCATTCCTCCTGGCTATCTAAAGTACAGCTCACCCCTCAAATCCTCAAACTCTGCCCCTGTCAATGGGGGACTGTCTTTTTCAATCCAAAACCTGAAGCCCATCCCAGTTACTCCTTCCAATCAGCTGAATACCGGTCAGTAAGGTGGATAAGATCCAAAGAGCCTCTAGATTGTTCAACTAGTGGATAAAAACATGAGACTACTCAGAACAACTTTCTGAATTCAAATTCAGTGAGATGCTGTGACTTATATATTACAGAGCCACAATCCTTATAATTAATGAGGTCTTTGAAGTAAACATCTGAAAATTAGGAATTTCAGGCATAAATAATAGTCACATGAGAAAGAACTTCTACAGATATACAGAAAACACGCAGAATCAAAATTTAGTGGGATGCAGCAATTTATAGTTGATGTTTTATGGATTTTTCAAGTAAACAGTCAAGTACAATATGCGCAATTATGAAATGTCGTTAATCACGACATAAAAGATGCACAAAGGTCATGTAAATATGATATGAGGTTCTGTTGTCTGTACTGTGCATTGCATACACTTTTAATTCTTCCACTTTAACAGTTGCCACATGCATGGGTCTTTACTGTATTTCTGCATGTTGACCATCAGCCATGCATATGAATACATGTATAACTCAGCAGCAGGTACATGGTTGACAATGAGACTCTACATTAAGGGTCAACAATATGGTAGTCACAGAATTTAGTAATCTTTGATAATACATAACAAGTAATCTTAATCGTAAACTCATAATTATGACATATTCCAGTGCTTTTGTATAATGAAGATTCATAACTTTGGCTCAGAAATTGTCTTGAATATAAACTTCGGTGCTCCAACAGACTTGAAATCTCAATTTTAGTGGTTGCACAATTTCATGTCAATTCAACCAGTGGTCACATCTCAGAACTTGATAATTTTGGTCAGTATGTAGGCAGGTATGTCTTTTGAAAGCCTGCAAAATTTCAGAAAGCCAGTAAGGTAGTTCCTGATATATGAGATGTACAATTGAAGAGATGAGCAGTCCATTACGATAGCTACAAGTGGTAGTTATTGGCATGAATTAAAGTGTTAGTGACCTAATTTTTCTTACCACTGGCATATCAGGACGTGTGACCTCATCAATGGCTGGAGTCAAACGGACATAACATTTTGAAACTTTCTGTCCGTGTCTGTTTGTTCTGCTCAGTCTTTAGTGTTATTTCATTCTCAACTTAAGACTTACTGTTTTTCAGCCGACTTAAACAGCTCTAGGTAATTAGCCTTTATTTGAACTGTATTGCCTCAATAATGAAAATCACAATTAGCAAAATGCCATTTGCAATACAAATAAGATGATTAGCCGTTTCCAAAATGCCGTTCACCATAAACATAAGCTTATTACCATTAATATAAGACCAATCACTGTAAAAGGCTAATTAGCGTGGAAGCACACCACTGTATTATGAAACCTAAAAATGAAGGTAAACGTTGTTAATAATCATAAAGTACACAGAATTGCCATTAACAAATGAGAAATCACCATAAATATAAGAACAGTTGCAGTAAACATACATGAAGAAGAACAGTACTTTAAGCGAGACTGAGAGCCAGGCTCCAGCAATCATAGGTATGGTGTTAGTGACTTCATTTTCTTAGCCTCAGCATATGAGGGTGGGTGGGTGGCCAGACCTCTTCCTCACCATCTGATTGTCTCACCAACCGTATGCAGCCAGTCTACTCATTATAGCCGAGTTGGTTATGGGATGCAGGTGGAGCAGAAATCTCTAAACAAATTAATCCTCTGGTGGGAATTTAAACCCCTACAGTCCAGGGTTGCCCAACATACGGCATGCCGAGTGGGTTCGTCCGGCCTGTCAAGCCTTTAAAAATTGATTTTTTATTTTTTAAATTGTGAATTGCATACTAAGCTGCTAACAGGATGGTCTTCGTGTCATGTGAAGCAAAGAATTATGGGAAATTTTCAAACATTATATTATGAAACCTAAAAATTATGGTAAAGTGTTATTAATAATCACAATATTTGAAAATGAGCAAAACATTTAGACAGGAGCAGCACGTGTTTGTTAACCTCTTTGCCCCAAACACAAAATCTTAGGACCTTTGGAAAGGGATCTGTTTTGGGATCGTTGCTTTTTGTTATTTTCATAAACGACATTGACAATGGAATTGTGTCAAAGATATCAAAGTTCGCCGATGATACGTAAATGGGCAGAGAGGTGGACACCGAAGAAGAAGCCGATGTACTGAGGAACGACATTAAAAGACTGTACAGTTGGGCCGAGGATTGGCAGATGCTGTTCAACACAGAGAAATGTTCAGTTATACACATGGGAAAAACCAATAAAAAATGCCGATACGAAATGGGAGGAATACTATTGAGGGAATCAGAAGAGGAGAAGGACCTAGGAGTAATCATACACAGAAGTACTAAACCCTCAAGACAGTGTGCAGAGGTTGCAAAGAAAGCGAACAAGGTATTAGGAATGATTAAAAGGACAATAATCAGCAGAGAAAAAGAAATAATGCTCGAATTATACAAATCATTGGTCAGACCAAATTTGGAGTATTGTGTGCAGGTGTGGTGTCCATACTTGAGACAGGATATAGACAAACTTGAGAAGATACAAAGGAGAGCAACGAAAATGATCAAAGGATTCGACAAACTGACATATGAATCAGAAACAGATTAAAGGAAACGGAACTAGAAAGCAAAGTCAAAGGATTAGGAGTAAATGAAAGTTGGGAAATGCTGGTGAGGAGCTTGAATGAGGTCATGGAAGAAATACTACCGAGAGTAAGAAGCATGGTCAAAAGGAAGCCATGGGTAACCAGAGAGGTACAGAAAAGAAGACGAATGAAGCAGAAAGCCTGGAAGAAGTACAACAAGTTAAAAGAAGGCAAGGACTCAGGTGCTCCAAAAAATCAGCTGGGACAATAATGCAGATTCTTCAGTGCCAGAGTAGTGAACAATTGGAATAAGTTGGACGAGGGGACTGTTACTGCAGACTCGGTAATTGCATTTAAGAAGAAACTCCTGAAGTGAACTTGGATACTAGAACGAGGTGCAATTGCGAGGAGGCTCGAGAGAGTGGCTCTGACACAGATGCAAGTCTACTGAGCCACTCAAAACCTTGTTATGTTTATGTATGTTTATGTTTATATCAGTACAAAAACTTCTCGTCAAATGAGCCACCACTCGTAAATATCATTCTATGCATTGTGGCCACTAACACACAAAGACTAGAAAATACAAGTGAAAATCGAAAGTGCAGCTTGCATACATTGCGTGTCAATATAATACAACTACATTACGTATTGTCAGGGCTTTTTTTCAGCCGGAACGAGCCGGAACGGCGTTCCGGCACCTTTTTCATCTACTAAAAAATAATTTATTTTTATTTATTTTAATAATAAAAATAATAATTTAGTTATTTTAATTTAATTTAAGCGTTTTTGAACTGTTTTCAGTGTTTATTGACACCCCTCCAAACCCCAACCCCATTTTTCTCATGATTTTAGTCCGCCCATAACTGTTGCGTTCCGGAACCTTTTGTTCCGTTCCGGAACCTTTTTAAAAAAAAGCACTGCGTATTGTCCTCCTTTAAATGTTCAGAAATGCACAAATGACCAGATGACTGAATACTGATGGTGCTGAGCAATTGCGAGTGAAAGACTTGTTCAAGGTGCTTACACAGTAACTGCCTTTGGTGACGCTTCTTCTTGAACCCGTTATGCTTCACAAGACAAGTGCTCTGATAAACTGGGTATACTGTGATAACCTCTATCAGTGGGGATGCCACCAATAACTCCAATATGCAACACATTTCCATGACTAAGCAGATCATAATGTAATCATAACACAAACTCATAAATATCAGCATATTAAACCTGTAAATATATATTGCATTACTTTCACTGGCTGCCCATTGAGCAAAGAATCCATTATAAAAGTCTGCCTCACAGTTCACTAACCAGCCGACCTACTATTGTTCCATGCTAACCCATCATATAAATAGACTTTGCACTGGATCAATGTACACTGTGACCGCTGATGTGCCCCCAACTCAAACAGTGCGGGGTTGCTGGTCTGAAGCTATATAGAATTCTCTGCCCTATTCAGTCATTTCTTTGATGTCATTTAGGTCTAATTTTAAGACCCATCTCTTTCAACTTGCTTACCAACCGTATACCCTGGCTTCTCGTTTCTCCAATCTACCAGACTTAAACCTGGTGTATCCAATGGAATAGGTTTGACTGCAATTTCACATGATGTGACCATCGATTGGACTTGAACATTGTGATAATGTCCCAGTAGATATATTAGTTGCATTCTAAGCCAAAAGATATATTTTATTAGTAGATATAATTATTTGTTAACGCGCCTGTGTTATTTCGTGTGGTTATCGGAGCGAAAGTTATACTCGCTAGGTGTCGGAAGGTGAATGCGTACAAATACCTTTCTTTCCTTCCTCGCTTAACTGAGCATCGGTGGTGCAGCGTTAAGCTTTCCGCCAGGCAAGCGAAGGGTCGTGAGTTCGATTCTACCCTCGAGCTGTGTAATTTAGATTTATTTCTTTTAAACAGGCAGAGATGAGTAACAGGACTTATGATAGGTGTGGATCGATGAGTGGCTGCTGGATGGCGCATTGGTACCAACTCGCAAATAAACGCGGGGTTCACAGTCATGCTTACAAGTCGACGGCGCTGGCCAATCACAGTTCACAGTTCAAAATTCTGCGCGCTTATTCAGGTCAGGTTGCATCATTGTTTTTCAAAATGTCTGACGGTGCAGATTTCATATTGGATATCGCTAAATCATCAAAGGATGATATACGTTCAGTTATTAACACCGTTTTTAAAATCCGCAATGATAGAGTCAGCTTTGAGAAGAAGTTACAGACGATTCGCGATTTGTTGCGTAAATCAGCGAAAGGGAAGATTGTTAGGTCTAAAGGTAAGTGCTTCTGAATCGTTGTATCGAATTCCTTTTTACTGAGCAAGTCTTTCACTCTCAATTGCTTAGTAGGACGTGATGGGCGCACTTAGTGGCTGCCTACAGTTAAATTCGACTCCTGTAATAACTTATGAACCTCCGTTCATACTATGACTTGTAATCATATTGCGTTGCAGTGTTACCACTGTAGAAAAATGAAAAAACCCAAGTTGGGACACTAAAAAACCCAAGAAAACCCAAGGTAGGTTTTCTGCAGACTTTGATGATGATGATGATGGTAAAATAAGAAAAACCCAAGCAAAAAAAACCCAAGTGTCCAGGAAAAAACCCCATTTCCCAAGTTCGTCTGAATATTAACGATTCTGCAGAGGTCTCGCAAAACGAGACCGCTGTATCTTCAGTGTTGTTCGCCAGGGGTATTAGTCTGAATATTAACGATTCTGCAGAGGTCTCGCAAAACGAGACCGCTGTATCTTCAGTGTTGTTCGCCAGGGGTATTAGTCTGAATATTAACGATTCTGCAGAGGTCTCGCAAAACGAGACCGCTGTATCTTCAGTGTTGTTCGCCAGGGGTAGTCTGAATATTAACGATTCTGCAGAGGTCTCGCAAAACGAGACCGCTGTATCTTTAGTGTTGTTTGCCAGGGGTAGTCTGAATGTTAACGATTCTGCAGAGGTCTCGCAAAACGAGACCGCTGTATCTTCAGTGTTGTTCGCCAGGGGTAGTCTGAATGTTAACGATTCTGCAGAGGTCTCGCAAAACGAGACCGCTGTATCTTTAGTGTTGTTCGCCAGGGGTAGTCTGAATATTAACGATTCTGCAGAGGTCTCGCAAAACGAGACCGCTGTATCTTCAGTGTTGTTCGCCAGGGGTATTAGTCTGAATATTAACGATTCTGCAGAGGTCTCGCAAAACGAGACCGCTGTATCTTCAGTGTTGTTCGCCAGGGGTAGTCTGAATATTAACGATTCTGCAGAGGTCTCGCAAAACGAGACCGCTGTATCTTCAGTGTTGTTCGCCAGGGGTATTAGTCTGAATATTAACGATTCTGCAGAGGTCTCGCAAAACGAGACCGCTGTATCTTCAGTGTTGTTCGCCAGGGGTAGTCTGAATATTAACGATTCTGCAGAGGTCTCGCAAAACGAGACCGCTGTATCTTTAGTGTTGTTCGCCAGGGGTAGTCTGAATGTTAACGATTCTGCAGAGGTCTCGCAAAACGAGACCGCTGTATCTTCAGTGTTGTTCGCCAGGGGTAGTCTGAATATTAACGATTCTGCAGAGGTCTCGCAAAACGAGACCGCTGTATCTTCAGTGTTGTTCGCCAGGGGTAGTCTGAATATTAACGATTCTGCAGAGGTCTCGCAAAACGAGACCGCTGTATCTTTAGTGTTGTTCGCCAGGGGTAGTCTGAATGTTAACGATTCTGCAGAGGTCTCGCAAAACGAGACCGCTGTATCTTCAGTGTTGTTCGCCAGGCGTAGTCTGAATATTAACGATTCTGCAGAGGTCTCGCAAAACGAGACCGCTGTATCTTCAGTGTTGTTCGCCAGGGGTAGTCTGAATATTAACGATTCTGCAGAGGTTCGATGGCAGGCCTGTCGCCTTGATTTAAGTCATAGCATGGATGGCACTTTGTGTTCATTAGGGACCGTATAGAAATCGTCGATTCTGCTAAGGTCTCTTTTTAACGAGACCTTCGATGCTTTCAAGAATAAACTAAATTTATTTAAATTGATCGATTGATGCAAATATCGCAAAATCGCCAAGTGTTTTGGAATAGCGTTTTTTTTGTTTCAGATCGAAGAGGGCTGAAGGGGTCCCAAAAACCCTGCTCCGCCACTGGTGGTCTCATTTCTTCAAAAGCGTCGGGTCCATCTGACACAGAGAATTTCAAATCCAAAATTCTCCCACAAATACGAGAACGTATTGAAAAATATGAACAGATGGAAAATAGTGCTGATGAATCTGAATGGATTCTGAATCTTGATTTTATCAATAAGTTTGAATTATTGGATTTGGATTCCATTAAAAAGACACACTTGGTGGTCACTGAACAAGAAAGAATGACAACAAATCTGCATCTTGTAATGGCTTATCACCGTGGATTGATTTATTTGACCGCACGTAAATTTTCGCCTACAGATGCAATTGTTAAACAATGGTTCCCTCAGGAATTCAACGTGGCCTATGCGACCATTCAACGATATATTGCATTCACAACTATTATCAAAACCTATCCGCGCCTTCTATTTTGTGGTTTGACGTTTTCCCAGTTCTCAAGTCATCATAACCGTATTAAGGAGCATCTCATCACAGACAATGAACTTGCTAATAGGCTGAAATTGGAATTCAATATGTCTGTACATAACAAATGTCTTGACATTACGCCGGTGAACGTGCCCACCTTTCCAGCAACCAAATTGCCGTTTGCTGTAATTCCAGATCATGTTTTCGAAGATGATACAGACGTCACCCCAGAGAGACCTATCCTTGACGATAAAGCTATTACAGAGTTCTATAAACATTGTGCTGAAGCGGAAGAAGGAAGAACAAATCTGTCTGACGACCTGCTTGATATGGATATTAACCTGGAACCGAGTTCACCCATCGCCGGTACCAGTAGAATGATTCTGTAAAAAATAAGCTGGTTTCCATAACTTCGCTTTTGGACGCATGAGAAAACTTAAAGATTACGATTACGATAGACATAATTGTTATTAGACTGAATTACTGAAATATTATAATTTTGACTATGATAGACAAATACATTAATCATATATGCTTCTCGCTGTCTTTTGGAAATGAAAGGATTATTCCAATACATTACCACAGCGCGGATATTACCAGTTCATTAGGGGGTCGTATAAAAATCATCGATTCTGCTACGGTCTCCTTTAAGGAGACCTTCGATGGCAGACCTGTCGCCTTGATTTAAGTCTTAGTATGGATGGCATTTTGTGTGTGTTCTTTAGGGGTCGTATAAAAATCGTCGATTCTGCTACGGTCTCTTTTAAGGAGACCTTCCATGGCAGGCCTGTCGCCTTGATTTAAGTCTTAGCATGGAATGATATGCTGGTGCTAGCACACAGATCTTGCCAATCGAAATTTTTCAGACAATTGTATATATCTAACGACCACAAGTTTAAGCTAATATATCAGCCTTCTAATTTAATCTAGTATCCGTTTCCGTATATATTTTCCGTTTTTTTGCTCTTGCTTTTGGTCGTTCGTTACAGCAATGATTCAGTTTTAGAACCAGCCCCGGAGAAGGAATTGTCCGGACAGCCCCCTCGTATATTTGTCTTATGTATTCATTATGTGTCGTACACGTATAATTGTAGGACTTCTACTCCTACCACAGTGTGACTGGGGTTGCTTGTTACTGTAAGTCTGTAATACTGGTACGCAGTCGGAGTCGTTGTAAGATTAAAAAATGCCGGAGCAGATTCGGTGTTTAATAATGCCTGCGTCGATCTTAATAATTGGGTAAACGTTGATCCATCGTTACTTCCGTTTAAAATCCAGTTTGTAATCTGGTATGCGCCTCTGTTGCGTCTTATCGCTTTCAACGCAATTCTCCAAATTTTAACCGGCTCAGGACATTTTATCTGCAACCAGACATTTAGGATTGACCTACTATCCGCGATCCATGTTCCGTTTGAACCATCTGCATTTAGATTATTGAAAGCTCCATACGCTTGATACTTGTCAGTAACAGTTGAACTAGCACTTGCCATAAATCCGGTAACACTTTCGTCAGCCTCCAAAATAGGTATGTATCCGATATGACATTTTTTCAGAGCATTATTATCCGCTCTACTAAGAGCGTTATCTACATAATTTTTAGTGGAGGCATCTTGAGGATTAACGTTTTTTTTTAAATCGGTTATAGATTTTTGTCTCATAACGATATCTTGGTAAACATCGATTTTATGGTCGCTGGACGATTTACCGAATCGAATTATATTTTCCGTTCCCACTTTGCACAAGAAACCTTCGATCGATTGCAACGTTATAGGTTGGTTTAAATAACCTTCTATTTTGTTTAACAGATTACCCAGTATCAAAGCAAACAGTTTGTTTCCGCGTAGATCCTTACACCCCATATTACGTTGACGATCCGAGCCCACACTTAAAAATAGATTGCCGGTCATAACGTCACCAGTCTTAGAAACTTTGTTTACACCGCTGTTTAAATCTACGTAATTTTTGGTAGCACCATCTTGGGAATTAGTAGGTTCTAACACGTTGACCAGTTTATGAGAATCTAAATTAATATTCTCGGTCGCGGCGTTTGTTCCATCCATACGAAGGAAAGTAGCATTTGCTTGAGACAATGTAACTCCTCCGGCAATTATTCTTTCCGAGTATCCAACATCAGTATGTCCGAATTTATCCACAGGCATTTTTAGTATATATACACAAAATATATATACAATGTATATATATTTTATTTATATCAGAACAAACCGTTGGGTGAGCTCAAAGGAGGCTGAATAGCCTACCACGATTTAAGTATCGTATATGTATAATTGTATGCTATGAAGTCCTACGTTAATCTGACCGATAATAATAGTCCCACCGGGAATATGTGTTTTCGTAACTCTGTAATACTGATACGCAGTATTCGTTGAAATATTGAAAAATGACGGGGCAGTTGCGGTTCTGTATAACGGAGTCGTCATCGTAAATAACGTCGTAAATGTCGAATCGCCGTCGTTACGCCCTGATATGGTCCAAAAGACACTGTGTATTCTATGTACATTATCGATGGCTTTCAACGCGATTCGCCAAATTTTAACCGGCTCAGGACATTTTATCTGTATCCAGGTATTCAAAGAATCATTAGAAACCCAAGATCCGTTCAAACCATCCGCGTTTAGACTATTAAACGCTCCGTACGCTCGATATCCGTCTTTGTGTGAACTGGCACTAGCGACGAATCCGGTACTACTCTCGTCGGTTTCTAAATTAGGTATATATCCGAGATAACATTTTTTATGAGCATTATCTACGTAATTTTTGGTAGCACCATCTTGGGGGTTAGAAGGATCTAACACGTTGACAATTTTATGAGAATCTAAATTAATATTACCAGTTGCAGCGTTTGTTCCATCCATACGAAGGAAAGTAGCATTTGCTTGAGACAATGTAACTCCGCCAGCAATTACTCTTTCCGAATATCCAACATCAGTATGTCCGAATTTATCCACAGGCATTTTATAATATATATATAATATATATGGTATATTATATATATTAAAACAAACCGTTTATAACTTCTTGAAAATTCGCGCCATCGTCCATCATCTTCAACACGTACAAGCACAGATGACCGCAAAACACTTCGTAATCGGGCTGTATTCGTTCGCTGTTATAATAAACTGGACAGCTTAAATATTTCTGTAGCTCGGTAGGTGGAGGGAGACCATAGCCATCGAAATATATCGCCGAAATTTCGCCTTTCTTCTTGATCCAACACACCCAATGAGTCCCACTTCCACTAGATTTATCTAGGTTAAGAATGCCGCTTTCGTTAGTAGGCCTACTCGGTCTCTCGGGTAACTCGTCTCGTAGGAACACGCCTCTAAAGTTTGTGATATTTAGTTTCTTCTTAGCGGCTTCTAGCAGTTGTATATTCGACAAAGGAACATTCGGTAAAACGACTCCGCAAACGTCGATTTCTGTAACACTTCTAAAACTCATTTTATAATCAACGAATAGATTCTTTATGTGCGCAGCGTAACGAGTAATGTCCGTACGCTAATGTATGAATACCGTCTTCCATTATTACTCGTTTGTCATCATCCGCGGATAATGCAACTTTATTTACCTGTTCGGTATAAATATCGTGATGATACGATCTGAAAACGTTCATTTTTCTTAGTCGTTCTCTCTTGGTAAAAAGACAGTTTTTGTAATCATCGTGAGTTATCGTTTTCTTCACGACATTTTGCTTAATGCCTTTACACTTCTTATGATCTTCGCCATCCATTCTATACGAGTACAACTTGGCCCTTAAACCTATAAATTCCTGGATTTGTTTACCTGCAGATTCGTCTTTGAACATACCGATAACTTTCTTGTTCATTCCGGTCTTTAAACCCGATGGGTGATCTTCAGGGTAATCACTCGTATCGAATCGAACCGCAACGTCTTCGGCGATATCCTCGTAAAAATCTTCTGTTTGTATTTCATATGCCAACGAATCTGTATCGGTGAATAACAATTTAGCTCTATCGCCGTATTTTTGCCGTATAAAATTGTAATGGAAATCGTACATCAAAGTTTTACTTAAGTCTAATATACACATGCCTAGGTATATCGGTTTATTATAAAACAACTTCGTCCTTTTCATGTGAACGGCGATTAGCTTCTCGTCGAAAATCGTCAAGCGGTCATAATTCGTTTTTGCTGCTAGCTTAATAGCTTCCTTCTCGTGACATACCAATTTTATATCTACATGATTTTCGATCCTTTCAAGAGTTTTTCCAAAGACGCTATTGTTCATCAATTTGAAAAAGTCTTTCTCAAAGTTATTAGTAGCACTCGTTCTCAATTCAGTGTTTAGATCTACATAATACTTCAACCAAGGGCTTTCTTCGAATAGTATCCCTCTATGAATGTTTACGATTTTCAACCCGAGACTTTCGTACAACTTCAAATTTTCGTGATGTACCACGTACTTCTTTTTATCGTTCAAGTTCGGAATTAGTTTTGGTGTATCAGATAATTCCGGCAAGATGCTCTCGGGAGCCAGGGGGTAGTCGTTGTGTAAATCGTGCAATTTTTCAGAATATTCCAAATCCACTTCCAATATACACGATCCCAATACATTCCAATTATTTAGCTCGTCGTCGCTCATCCATTTAAATCCGCGAGTCGGTAAAGGCTTGCTCATCGCCCAACCGTATAAATTATTAGCGTCTAGATAAGTTATATATGCCGAAGGCTCGCTGCTATCGAATTTATCCGCCGTCATATACTTATTGTTGGCTCTCCCATAACGATTCGAAATTGTGCTGATTCCTCCTCTTATTCCTTGCTTAATCATCAGAATCATATCGTAATCGCTCAACAACTCCAACTTTATACCGGTCAACTTCAAAGCGGCATCCCAGGCCAGTCCCGGAGAAGTGTAATACCATGCGGGATCTAGACGATAATTCTTCATGCATACGTCTCTAAAGTTTTCGAAAACATCGGCTAAGAGTAGAACATCCGAAACATTGTACAGGTCGTGGTATTCTCTAAACGTTTTACATCCGAATGCATTCCATACATTTTTGGCGTGATCGTAATCTTCGTCGCTAATATCTGAGTCGTTCAGCCTCGAATAAAATGCGGACTTGGGAGGTAGTTCGGTTTCGTTAAATCTATCGATGGAAGCAACGTAATCGTACGGGTAAATTCCTTTTTTAAGTAAAAGATCGAGCTGTATCCCAGAATATAATGCACCAAGATTTTTATATTGTTCTTTCTTCAGATTCTTCGATAAAGCGTCAAGACTCGAGGCCATGAATCTAAAACTGTCGATGAATCGCAATTCCCGTTTAACGTTAATTTCTTTCCCTTCTTTGTTTAGAAACTTATCGACGATCACTTCTCTGCTAAACGATATGTACTTCTCTTCGTTATTAGGAATGCATTTAATTTTCTCATTCTGATCACCTCGCAATTTTTTTACGAACAGATGGCTATCGTATCCGGACAGATTATGAAATACTACTGGAAAGAACCTCGGAACTTTATAGTCTAGATTACAACCATTATGAGCGGCCCCTCTGAATTTACCGCTCAAATGACAGTGGTCTCTAACCCGATCTGTACCCAACGCCCCTCCACAGATATGACATAAAGTAGTTTCCTTAAACATTTTTCGGTCATCTGGAGTAAATATCATCTTTTTCGGAAATTTAAACTGATTGTATATTCGTTTTATAGTCTCTTCGAGACTATCTACGAATATTTGACCGATATCGTCGTCTTCGCTTTCGGCCGTGTACGTTACAGGATCTTGTTGATATAATATATCATCGAAGCATTTAAAGTAATAACAAAACGAGCTAGGCGTGTGTTTTTGGTATTTATCGGTGTAAGACACGCGAGGATCTGGCTGGCAAGTGGCTATAGGTTTGATGAAAGATTCGAAATCTGCATAAACTATAAAGGGAACTCTCATCGACCTATTATAATTTTTAAAACCTATCGTACTTCCCGGTTCTGGGACTTCTATTTTTTGAGCGGCGTTTTGCGAACAGTACTCGGAATGTTTATTGAGCGCTTCTATTCTTGTATAACCGTTTAAACATCTTCTACAATAGTGCATTGATATAGTTGACTTCTCTGTACGTGATGACATCAATCTGTTGAAATTCTTTATCCAACAATAATGTTTCTTATCTCCGTCGGAAATAAGCAATAGTTCAACGATAGAAACTTTATCGTCCCGTTGATTCGACACATAAATTGGGAATACTATCTTATTTTCATAACCGAATACGTCAACGCTGATATTATTATTTCTTTCAAACTTGCCTATTATATTAGCATCGGCAGCAACCGGAAATTCGATACCGCTCCAATCGAGTTGCTTCGATTGTTTGATTAATTCTTTCGTAATTCTTTCGGGATGATTGTCAGTTGAATTTAATGCTCTAGTAATGCACCACTTGAAACATTGCTCGTCATTATTCTTCATATTGATAATAGCCTTTTTGGTAGATAGTTCTGTAGGCAACGGAATGTAAGAACTGCCTTTCAGTGGTTTATAAACAGCAGTATTGACATCTAACTTTACAACATTCACGAATCTCCAATTACTTCCCCGCATCTGGAAACTTGATATAGTCTCTGGGATCTTGTTTATCGCATTATTGTATATTTCATTAATATCGGTAGCATCTAAAATAACTTCAGTTTTCGAGACGAATGGAACATTCGCGGATTCTTCTTCTCCAGATTTCATATCAACGCGCTCCATGGTACATGTAAGAACGAGTTGAACCTTAACCTGACGATTTCTTGACAACATACTAACCACCTGCGGTCTAACGGCGCTAAGAAAAGACACGGCATCTATTCCAGAAGAACCATCGATAGTGTATTGTTTAGTGAATCCTTTAATAGCCGATGCAGTCTTTCGAATTTCGAACTTCTTTGTATTGATTTTAGCGAAAAGACTCTTTATTTTCGATTTAAACGATTCCAATCTTTCGTTCACAGGTTTCTTCACTTTAGGAGGTATGTAACTAACTAACCAATCCGCAAAAGAATTAATACTCGACCTAACCTTAGTTTTCAACTTGCTGAGAACTTTATTACTTGGTTTGGAAACGAACTTGGTCGGAGTAAGAATTGGCGCTCGAATATTGGGAACTGGAGAGTCGAGCAAGTTTCCTCCTTCATTAAAATCGTTGCTCATAGCAACAATCAGATCCGCTTTTCGCAGTTTCCAATATCCGACCACGCCGCTCCGTTTTGCCATGACTCTCAATTCTTTTACAGTTTTCAACTTGTAGTCCATTCCTTTATATATACATATATATATTCATTTCTTTAAGTGTTGTTTAAGAAAAACACAAACATTTTATTTATGTTTAATTTTTTTATTTTTTCCCCAAAATCTCACTGCTCATTCACAACGGAATCGATAGTTTTGTCGTTAATGCTATCGTACACCTTAATTTTGTATCTATTTCGCCATACTTTTCCATTATACCATTCTATTATTGGTGCGTTTTGCCCGTGCGCCTTAGCTGCTTTGTATATCGACGGATACACGACAACATCACCGGTTTCTAGGTCTAAAATTTCTACTTTTCTCGGCTGATTTCTGATATATCTCGTTCTATCATACGCGCCTTCCTGGTAGTTTCTTTTAAGTATTCGTTCTTTCCGATATTCTTTCCAGTATCCTTTCTGATATTCTATCTGATATGCTTTCCGATATTCTTTCTGCTGATCTTTCTGCAGTTCTTGCCTTTGTCGTCTCTCTAGTTTCTCTAGTTTCTCTTTTTCTGAGTTATCTTGAACACAAATCTCCATTGCGCTCAATAGAGCTATAAGCTCGGGCTTGTTGAGATGAGCACAACCCTTAACGTTGTGCTGGACCAGTAAGCTTCTCAGCTCTGGAAGTTTCATCTTCTTATTACTAATATAAGTAAACATATCTTTATGTATGTTTAAGAAAAAAAGAAATTTTATTCATAGCCTTCGCCCATTTAAATCGCGGCGATTTAAGACGAACTTCTACCGTAGACGACGTTTAGCTTCTGCCCGTCCGACTGAAACTCTAGCAACTTGTCCGAAATTACGATAGCATAAGCTTCGGTTTCGGCCGGCACTGCCGTATTAAATATAGCTTTGATCTGAATGTCGACGACAGACGATTTTAACCGTTCAGATTGTTTGCTAACGTCGAAAATCATTAGCGGATATAGTTCTTTATAATCACTCGGTGTTATATTACTCTGCGTTATCAACTGATCCATTCCGTAGAATTTTTCGCTAAACGTTGCCGCTGCTCGGTACGCTCTCGAGAATTGTTGATTAGGAAGCGATAGGTTGTAGTCCACAGCCGGGTATCTTTCCTGATTCATGATCACGTACATGTTCTTAAGATCGCAATGGTCGAAGATCGACGGATTATGTTCTTGATTACCGTCACGACTTGTCTGAAATCCTACGATTATATACCTCGGTTTTTCCGGAGATGTCTTGACACTAAGTCTCCAACTGAAAGTAGTCGACTGAGGAACAGTTATGGTGTCGCATTGACGAGCGCGATAGGCGACGGCCAACGATGCTTTCGATTCGATCGTTTTATACAACTGCATTTTTTCCATATCGGATGGAATAACGTGAGGCATAAACCACGATATCTTTTCTATTGCAACTTTTCCAGCCGCTGCATCGTGACCTCTAAAAATAGCATCGTCGTCGGCTTTACGCACTAACGTTAGCGTATGTTTCAAACCGTAAACAATCTTGTCGTAATCATCGCAAAAACCGAAGATATGCTTTAATGCAACTATAAAGCTGAACGTTCCCTTAGCAGTCGGTTTTCGAATAAGATACTGTTGGTTTACTTGGATTTTTCGGCTGCCTCATAGCATTCGTTATCTTCAGAATCTCGGCATATTCTTCCCGATCGTTTGCATTGAAAATCGACTCGTCCGGTTTGGCCATCGTTAATAATTCCCAAAGTCCTGGAGTTCCTTCGTATATCTTAGGCCTATCGCCTACCGTCACGTTATTGCCGTCGATCGATATAGGACTGTCGCCTATATAAAATTGGCCGGCTTTTGAGTTTATACCGAACGTTGTGTCTACCGTCTTTTTATCGGACGCGTATTGTTGCAGGTACTTCACCGCAATATCTCCTAGTTCTAAGGTTTTTATATCTTCTAGGCCTACCGGGTCTTCTCCGTAAGCCTGTATCGAAGGGTATTGAGGAAACTGAATGGCTTTTAACGATGTCGAAATAGAAGCGGGAAGCGCTTTTAAAGCGTTAGCTGTCTCTGCAGAGTTTTCTTTTATAGTAGATAACAAAGCCTTTTGTTCTTTTGAAATTGTTGATTGCGAGTCGACTATTGGTTTGTACAATCTCGTTAATTCTCGTTGTAGTCCGATGTCTCCTAATCTCTCGGATAAAAAGTTTTGTCGAATATTCTTCTTCGATTTCAGAAACTCCTCAACGATAAAATCTCTTTTTGCGGGATCGGTTATCTTTAGAAACGACATTATATTTTATTTATATAAGCTTATAGCTATATTTTTTAAACGTAAATTCGAACGTAAATTCCAACGTATTTTTTCACGTTTAATTTACGTTCCAGTTAAAACGTTCTCGTTAAACGTTAATTTTTCTGTGCTAACTTTGGTTTTATTTTTAATTTTTTCTTTCATATCGTTGAATTTCACAAACTCGCTTAGAATTAGCGAATATTCAACGTCTGAAATATTGTCGTCCACAAGAGCCTTTGAAATGAGGCTACTGATAGTATTTAGTTTTGCTTCGGCTAACGTTTTAATCTTTTCGTGCTTTGTCAATTTCAACGCAAGCTTCTTACTAACTTGTCCTCCGACAATAATTAACAATCCTACACCTACTGCCGTACCTGTTGCTATCGCTATGGCCGGAGTTGCAATTACAGTAGCAAGAGCTGCCAGTCCTGAGCTGCTGAGCCCCATCACAGTTACTATCAGAGCGTTGTCGATAATGCTAATCATTCTTATGTTCCTACGATACTTTGTACTTAAGGCGGTCCTTTTATCGCGTTCTTGTTCGATTTCTTTTTGAATTTCGTTAATTTTTTTAAAACGATACGATTGGGCTGAATTTTCCATTTGTTTATATTCCATTATTATTATTATTAAGATTTTTTAAATTTAAACGTGGTAATTAATGTAGCATAGCGAATCTTTTTCGTTAATGATAACAACGGAATCGGAATTGTTTTGAATAGTAATTACAATGTCTTCTACATCTTCACAAATGGTTGAATCTTGCAAGCTACATTTCTTTTCTTTAAGCGCCTGTCTAAGCGAGACTAGACACACTCCTCTAGTTAGTCGAACTCCAAATCCTAGCTCTTGCGAGACCGACGATCTGGGTTGAATTGTGATCACTACTTGTGCGAAAATCTCCCAACGCTGTGAGCCCGGTTGTCTTATAGCCCGATGCGTTACTTCTTTAGGCAACCAAAATACTGATTGTGGTCGAGTTCTAACTCTGCTCGGAGAATTGCGTTTTGTTATAAACTTGTGTATTGGCATACTGTATCGCGACATTATATATATTATATATATTTATATATATCATAACCTTTACAGAATCATACCAAGTAGGGGTCCAAGGATTGGAATGCTAGAAAGTACTTTTGAAATAGGATTGTCGTTTCCAAGAATTAATCCTGAACCATTGACAAATCCAGAACCTCTGCGCATGTACAGTCCTTCTCCTGCATCGTCCAATCCAGATCCTGACCATGGTTTCAGGTAAAGACCTGCGGCGTGCGGAACCATCTTGTAGCTTCTTCCTCCTTTCTTTATGTATAAAGCACCTCCATTAACACCAGATCCCAATATCTTGCTAACACCTGTACTCGCTAATCCGCTTAAAGCTCCAGTTGCAAGACTTGGCAGAACGCTAGAAAGAAGAAATTTTCCAGCTGTAGCTAGAAGTGGTAATAACGCTGGAAGAAAACCGCCTTCGACTTTCATATTATGGTCTATTTGCCTTTTACTCATTTTAAGCGTAGTACCAGTTCCTTTCTGATATGATTTGGTCATTTTATTAATTTGTGCTCGTGTAAGAGCTAAAACATGTTCCCGGATAGATCTCCGTGAGTTAGTCTTATACTCGTTCCTGTCCCTGCTTCAACTGCGCGTTTAATTTTGTCTTTTTGTCCTTCCGAAACATTAACTTTTACATTCGTATATCGGCTCATTTTATATATATAATTGAAATTAAAAACTTTAATACCACATTAATTAATTCTCACACTTCTCTAATTTGAAACCTGATCGATAACTCCTCGCCTCGAAGGTTGATTAGTTTTCCATTTTGATCTGTGAGTTTTGTTTCCATGGCCGAAATCGTAAATAGCGTAATAGGAAGATATACTAAATTAACGGGCACTTCTATAATCTTGTATCCGGGGCCTACATTCGGGAAAAAGGAATATATAATGTTTTCCGTTGTTCCGTTAGAGTACGAAGATCCTATTACGTCGCTGGTTACTCTCAAACTATTTACGTTCATTATATTTACTATGTTCTCCGATTCGTTATATCCTTCTGAATACACTCGGCTATTAAATCCTAAAACAGTTCTAATCGAGTTCTCGATTGTCATATTAACCTGATAGTTAACACCGATATCTAACACCGACTTCAAAGTATTGTTGTTCGCTTGTAACGTTATACAGTACGCATCTCCCGTTTCGTCATAATGTCCTGATTGTTTCATGATTCTCTGAATGTGTTCGTTTATATCTACGATTTCGTAACTCCCTTCTGGGATTTCTATAGTAAACCACGTTCTACCATTATCCGGCGAATACACAAACTTTTGGTTGCTAAAGTCAATATTGGGGAAGGAATTATAAGTCTCAAGATTAACAAGACACATTTCATACTTTTTGTTTTTGTCAAGTTGAATCAGAGGATTAAATTTTGTTCTAATTTGCGTGCTCCTTTCGCTCACCAAAATGCTGAATGACTCTTTAGGCTCCGTGTTACGAGCGATCTTTTCTGTGTTCAGAACTATCTTTTCTAACCTCGCTTCCATTTTATATATATAATATATATAATATATAACTTATGAAGAAGCTGAAGGCTTATGCTGAAGGCATATAAAATGTATCTAACCCACTTCTATATTTGCCGTTGTTTTTTTTACTGGTTAAATCTATCACTACAAATCCGTGCGGACGCTCCCACGCAGTTTTGCACAGTTTTACAAATTCGTCTTTAGGCATATCATCTACGCCTACGTGATCGTTGTATATATTATTAATATTTTTAAGATCTTGACTAAATAAACAGATAAAGTTTGCATTCTCTCTGATAGTCTGTCTATGCAGCTTGAAGTAGTTTTGGGCTAGGTAAAAGCAATCAACATTGCTATGTCTCCCTCTGATATAATACGATTCGCATTTGTTTTGTTTTTCTAATTGTAAGTCGTCGAAAATCATGAGATTCTGCTTGGCACTCAAGTCTCTCGGATCGGGGACTTCTTCCGAAGTTTCAAAGAATCGACAGTTCATATCAGATTTTTTAACTATACTTTTAGCCATTTCTTCAACGACTGATATTGGAGATACATTTAACCTTGCAATCTCGTCTTGACAACCAAACAAATTGACAATTGCTTCTTTAGGCAATTTTTCTTCGAATGCTTTTTTCAGTATTTTATATTCTGGTTGAAAGAGAGATCTTCCAAATACCTGTAAGTTATCATAATCTAACCATCCTGGATTCAAAAGTAAATTTAATAATAGCGTTGTCTTACCACATCCAGATTTTCCTACGATCAGACCCCTTATACTTCTAGGTAATAATTGGTTATTAAATCTTTTTGATGTCTCGTCGTTCCAAGATAAATCTTTAACTTCCATTTCTTTTTTAATTATAAAAATAGTTTTATATTAAAATGTATATGGAACAGATGTATTGCGTAAAGTGCAAGAGAGAAACCGAAATGACAGATATTCAAAATTTCATCAGTAAAAATAAAAGACCCATGCTTAAAGGTATCTGTGTCGATTGCGGAAAAACTAAAACTCGATTTGTTTCCACTGCCAAAACAGGAGGCGATCTAGTTGGGTCTTTAAATTCAGCTACGAAAAATCTAAAACTTCCCTGGGCGAAATTCCCTGGAGAATTGCATATTCCAGGACATTCGTTTACGGGCCCCGGAACAAGATTAGATTTAAGATTGAATCCTGACGCCTCCCCTAAAGACTGGAGTCAGCCTGTGGACAGAATCGATCAAGCAGCTTATCGTCATGATTTAGCTTATGACCAGTATTCGGATACCGCTGCTAGAAATGCAGCCGACAGAGTAATGGTAAATGAATTAAATAATATATCTAATCCTACATTACATGAGCGCGTCGAAAGAGCGATAATTAAACCTATTTTAGCGACAAAAGCCAATCTTGGTTTAGGTTTAGGTACTTCCGATTCAAAGTCCGCTGTAAATGCGTCTCAAAAATGGACGGATCAACTGGCTGAAGAATTACATAAACCGGTAATACGACATTTTACAAAAAGGAAGGTTTACGTTAAAGGTGTTGACGACACTTGGGCTGCAGACCTCATAGACATGCAATCTTTCGCGAAATATAACAATGGCGTTAAATATTTATTAAGTGTTATCGATATTTTTTCAAAATACGGGTGGCTTGTCCCGATTAAAGATAAGAGCGGAAAATCTGTGTTCGATGCTTTCACCAAAATACTTTCCAGTAGCGGACGAAAACCCGAGAAACTGTGGGTCGATAAGGGAAAGGAGTTTTACAATAAAAACGTGAAATCAATTGGATTCCAGTTATACTCCACTGAAAATGAAGAAAAGTCATCCGTTATCGAACGATGGAATAGAACTATGAAGGAGAAAATGTTCAAATACTTCACAGCTAATTCGACTAGAAAATATATCGATGTTTTAGAAAATATGGTTGATCGTTATAACAACACTAGACACTCTTCCATAAAAATGACTCCAATAAAAGCAAGCACGAAAGCAAATGAGACCATTGTATGGAAAAATTTATATGGCGACGTACACACACAACCACCCGATAAACCTAAATTTTCAGACGGCGATAAAGTAAGAATTTCTAAGAAGAAGACGTTCTTTGAAAAGGGTTATACGCCTAGATGGACAGAAGAAATATTTAGCATATCACAAGTCCAATACACCGATCCTCCGACCTATAAAATAAAGGATTCTAACGGAGAAGAAATTCAGGGCACATTTTACGAGCAAGAATTACAAAAGACGACTCAAGAAATTTATAGAATCGAAAAGATCATTAGAAAAAGAGGAAAGAAATCTCTCGTTAAATGGCTCGGTTATCCTGAATCATTTAATTCTTGGGTCGATAACAAAACATTAATGACATTGTGATAGTAATACCGTAGTTCACCCGATAACAACACGCACGCATTCAGTGCATGCACTTTCGCTCCGATAACCACACAAAAATGACAAAGGCGCGTTAACGAACTATCCCTTATATCTATAGGCCTAACTGATTTTTAATTAGATGATAAATGTTCCTGAACCATAATGACATACATGCTATTTTACGATCTCGCTACATGCCGCGTGGGTTAGATTCCACCTTAGACCTTATTCCGTCGAAATATTTTTGGCTTAGAATGCAACTAATATATCTACTTGTCCCAATAGAAGTCACCAGATTACATAATTAGCCCTGTTACAGTTTATTTGATTCTGTTAAAAGGGTTCATATTTATAGAAGGTCAAAGCACCCAGCACATTTCTTTGCTAAAGACATGTCACTTGGTTGCAATGATATTGCAGCCTTTGACCATGTCTCTGGAAGACTTAACCTGGTCTGGTTGGGTCCTACATATCTAAATGTAAATGGCTCTCAAAGTGTTTCAGTTACAAGCAAATTGTTCACAGCTGTACATTTGAACTGAACATGGAAATGATTATTTCCAAATCTCGTAGTATTAGGGTGAAATGCAACATAATCGCAAGGGATTCCATCCTGTATATGCCCTTCTCTTTGCTTCATTTTAATTTAATACAGGATAAATCTCCAACCTCTTCAACATCACCAAACACTGTCCTGATATACCAGCACTTTAAGGGCAACACATGAGATCTCACCAAAGACGCAAAGGACAGCCTATAAATATCATCATGATGCAACATAACATGATTCCTTCCCTTGTCATCAGCCAATTACAACCCCCCCCCCTCGAGCCATGACCCAGCGGCGTGGAGTCAGCCAATTACGATCGACCACACATGTCTCTTACAGAGCAGAAAAGCTAGGCAATTGCGTGCTTGCGTGTTTGAGGCTTGGAGCCTTGCAGAGATCGAGAACTGATGTGACCTGTTGTCTCATTTAGTATTCAGACATGAAATTAGATTATTTAGTGGCATGCACATCTATAATATACCCTTAACATCTATGTATAGATGTTAGGCATCATTGGTTTATGTATGTACTCAAAGGCTCATGTGTACATGGCCGTCGTCGAGTTTTGTTAAGTAAATGGGGGGCCCTTACTAGCGGGACCCTGGTCCTTTTAGGGCTTCCTATTGACCACTCACAGCATGATATAGCCTTCTAAACCCATGAATATCTTAATGTTTCAAACCTTTTCAGCATTATAGTGGCTATTTAAATTATATTTTCTTGTATATTGTCACGTTTGCTTTGTGGATCAATAAATTGATTGATTGATGATTTTTACGTCTAAACAATTTAGTCTGGCCTAAATAAGGCCATTCAGAACTTAGCCTCTGTTGCTTGTAATAAATACAAAAATGAGGTAAATCAAAGGATTCTATGAAAAATTTCCAAGTATCAGATGAAGCAAAGTTGTCATGTAGTAACTGACGAAGGAGTGGAGATTGTGTGTGAGGATTTTAAACATGAATATTCCAGTACTTGCTGATGCTTTTAATGTAGACAAGTGCTGGGTGATGCACACAGGGAATTAGGCTTGCATAGTAAAAGCAAGGCAGGGTATTGAAAGCGACCGAGACAAAAGTGACCGACTATGTGTTTGTGTAGAAAACCTTCAAACACATGTCCTAAAGTGGTAAATAGACAAACTTCACCCTAAGTGGATAGGCTAAATAGTCAAGGACATAGATATATCCACTGGTTTTGCAAAACATTTGTTAAGGCCACGCCTAGAATATTTCGTTCACACATGGAACCAGTACATGAACTAGAACAGAGAAACCATACAAAATGCAGTGAGTACTAAAAAAGCTATTTGCGTTATATAGATATGATCTATAAAATGTAAGCTATGAACAATTTGTGGAACAATTCTGATGAAAGTACTTTGTTTGCGCACACAGCTGTGCAATTTTAAAAGGAAGTAAGGAGAAACTGGCTTCTGAAATAATGTCAGTCAAGAGCATTGGAAAGGCAAGAACAGAAAGTGCAAGGTTAAGGCTATACAATTCTAACTGGAAAGGATGTACAGTAGTTGCATACGATGGGAAAGATTCTTAGGAAATGGACAGGACCTAAAAGGTAGAAATTCTTCCGCACAATGGTTGTAAACTAGTATGGACGAGAGCACTGTGTCCGTGAACACAACTGTACAATTTCACAAAGGAGGAAAGGAGAATCGAGAAGTATGAAATTCAGTGACTTTAGCAAGGATGAAAGTCTTCTGAACCAATGAATTCACTTGTTGAGAATCTGTAATGTAATTTAGTGTATTATTAGTATTACACATAGTTTGAACGTGTGCAAGGTCACACAGAAATGTGAGTCTGTCAATGTTATGTTAAAGACCTAAAGGATTATCCTTTAAGACAGACATATAGCCCACTACGGAACCAACTCACTATAAAGCATAAACAGACAGACGGACAGACAAACAGACACACAGACAAAGAGACGGAAATGGACATGAATCGTTCACAGTGTGACATTCAGCAAACCTAGCCACTAAGTCAGCGAACTTCCTCTATGCTCAGTTATTCAATGCATGTCATTAAAATGAAATGGTCAATGAAATCTTCTATACCTGTGCATTTTATTGCCAATCTGAAACTATTAAGAGTCAGAGCTTTATAGGCTGAGATCCAAGAAGAGCCATGAAGCCACCTACCACACATGAGCAAGTCTAAATATTCTAAGCCTCTATAGCCCACTAGGGAACCTATTCACTATAAAGCATAGGTTGTTTTCTCTAAAGAAGCGATTCAACAATTGTGTGTCTGTCTGTCTGTCTTTCTCTGTCTCTCTCTGTCTGGCTGAGTTCTCAGCTGAGTGTAACTGTGTCCATGATGGGATGTCATGTAGTTCTGTTCTGGGTCTATTTCCATGCAGATGTCTTGGTCAGTCAGAACCTTAATGACTATAGCCCAAGTGGTCCTTGGTCAACCGTGAGGTCTTTTCAAATCCCTTGTGGGCCTTGTTCATTGTGGCCCATATGGCGTTCCGGTCATCCTCATATTGTGGAATGCAAGTGAAATGCCTGAAGAAGTGCTCAGTGTCTGTGTTTACGGACTATCACAGAGAACTGCACCATTACTCTTCTCCTCTTGATCATGCAGTTGATAGACTGGTTCACAAGATGAATCCAAGGATTATTCTGAGGCATCATGCATCAAAGTTGTCGAATTTCTTCTTACGGCTTCTTGTGTTGTCCGTGTCTCGCAATTGGAGAGGAGTACTATAGCAACACATAGACTCTGCAGAGCTGTAGCTCTAGTTCAGACAGAAGGAGCTATGGTTCAGCTCAACTGTAAACTGTCAGATGTTTCTATACAGGGTGACCGCACAAGACCTTGTGATTGCTACTCAATGCTTTATCTTTTGTTTGCTGGAACCACTAAGCCACCTGGATCAGCTGGAACCACTGAGCCACCTGGTTCAGCTGGAACCACTGAGCCACCTGGATCAGCTGGAACCACTGAGCCACCTGGATCAGCTGGAACCACTGAGCCACCTGGATCAGCTGGAACCACTGAGCCACCTGGATTAGCGCTACCCACTGATGCAAAACAATTGATTCTCCATCAAATGGGACTTCTGCTATGGGTTATCACTGCCTCCTGGTTTCAACTCTGATCACATGGCTTAATTTTTTCTGTCAGTGTCTGCATGACTCTGTCTGTCTGTCTGTCTGTCTGTCTGTCTGTCTAAGTATGCTAGTAGTGTAGAGTCTGGTGACCATCACCTTGGAACACAGACCCACCATCCTATCTTCTTGCTATCTGGACTCAGACCGTCCGGCTGACATTGTGACAAGGTGAGTGCAAAAGCCTGAAATGTGTATCAGTTGAGTTGGTCTATTGGAAGATCGATGTTGTTGATGTAAACCTCCCTCAATTTTCCAAAAGACTTGTCTCATCAACCTTATAACAATCAAATCACGATATCAATGAGAAGGTAAAACCAGGACCTGTAAAGGAGTTAACATAGACAAATTGTGTCCAGCGTAATGCTAAGGTAACAGATGATGGGTGGTTCCCAGACCACTGATGCCCCATTGTCATCTTCTTGTCCATCTCCAGACATACGCTTCTAACGTTTTCTATGCGACAGTATGCCAGAATAAGGTCATTTTTTTATAGCCTACGTTAATGTGATCATCAGAGCATAAACTACAGAGGTAATGGCTTGCATTTTTATTTGGCAATTTAACGATGAGCTTCATTGGTTTCCCAGTCGCTTTTAGTACATTCTCGCTCGTTAAAGTTCTAACGTGCCGTAAGTAACATATGGAAAAGAAAATAGTTCTACATGCGTCTTTGAGGACTACCATTCCATGATAAAGCTAAATGTCATCCATACACGCATATCTTTGCATATATATAAACAGTATGATAGGTTTGAATGTGATCCATGTGTAGGTTAACTTCTGCATTGAGAGACATGTAAACAGGATAATCATGAAAACTGTGTAGTCCTTAAATCATGAAACAGTTTCAAAATGCTGTTTAGACTATTTATTAAAACAAATAGCACAACCTTAATGATGATGGTGACTCTAATTCAGGGGCAAACAGGACAAGACAACACAAAGTTTCACTTGTTAATGGTAAATTAACTAAATCTCATTCCTGTTTAATAGCAAGTGAAGGAACTCTATTTATTCTGTTGAAAGCCATTTGAATTTAGTGTTTGATTTCTTAGCACATTTGCGCTCGTCTAACAAACTCGGTAAATCTGGAGTCATAAACATGCACAGAATGGAAATACTTGTAGTTTGACTCAACATACACAAATCAGTCTTTGTTGCATCACCACCATTACATCACCAAGCGCTTCACAGAGGTCCATCAGTAGTGCACTGGGTCTGTGATCTCACAGTTTTAGGTTCAAGCCTCTGAGAGAAATAACCATAAAGAAGCTGGGCAAATTGTTTGCACACACGAGTCTTTGGCACTAAGCAGTATAATTCGTACCTTATGGGCATGAGCTGGGAAGTAGATGACAAGTAATGCAATGCACTGAACCCATGTTGAGGATCTAACCTGATACTATACTAGGCAGTAATAATAAATTTGTCCATTGCCAGTGTCCCACAACAGTCTGTCCCAAAAGTCTCCCTCTCAGGAGAATCTGCTTCAGAACGTATTCTCCCCCAGTATATCTGTTTAAGAATAAATTTGCCTCCCTACCGGAGACTATATTCTGAAACAAAGTTTTGGGAGAGGAGAAACAAATTTCACCCCCTTGAAATAATCTCTTCCAAGGGAGACTTTCTTTAAAAGATACAGAGTCACATTGTGTTAAAGCTAATGATAATTTTAAGCCACTTGACTTTCTAACTTCATTGCAACACTATTTATATGTAAATGTAACAGCACAAACTAATAGCCTAACCTGATACCACATGTACTAGACAGTTATAATAACTAATGGTCAACATCATAACCTAACACCAATGGTAGGCTTAATCTGAAAAGAACCACCAGTACGAGTGAACGATTTGGAGAAGGGGTTAGTTTCATTACGAAAGCTCTTAGTGACGTTCTGGTGGTGTAAGTGTGCCCAACATCATAAAGTGGTGTTATCAGTCATGCTATGCAATGCTGTAAAGGACTATACTTCATACGCAATTGAACAAACAAAAACACAGAAGTAATCTATTTCAATAACATACATAATAAATCCTATTTGAAACAAAATGGAGGAGGAAATCTTAAGTGGGTGACGAATTTGCATCCTAGATATGGAGAATCCATTCGAATGAGGGTGACTTTGTTTTGAAACAGAGTCTCTGGGGGAGACAGTAATATTTTCTTCCTGGGCAGACTCTGTTTTGGGGACTATAATTATATCATGACACTGGCTCAAAAGCTAAAGAGTGGGAAAAAGTGCCTCTGCTGAACATGTGAACCTTACTTGAACTAAATAAAATCATCAAATCTGACTTTAAACTGATATGAAACTTGAAACTTTAGTAACCTTCAGCAGAGGTTTTATGTAAACTGTTTACAAAGACAGAAACACAGACAGAAAGCAACAGACAAGAAGGAGGACTGTACACAAATCTAGAAAAACCATCATAAACAATGCCAGCATTGATTATATCATCCTTTTAGTCATTTTACCACTTTCTGGTTTAGCGAAAGAAATGGCCAGATGCAATGCAAATTGCCTGAATATGCCAAACCCCCTAATAGTAAATAAGACCTCTGAGACGTGAAGACATGCCACCATCATTACCATTAGTCCTCAGAGACACAGATCTATGCAGGCAGTGAGTCGCCAACTTGCTTTATTTGAAGTCGAGTTGCAGAGCACTATTGATTCCACAATTCGCCGATGTGCTTGGAACAACTGGTCATGCGGAATTCGTAATGCCTCTATACAGCCTGTCGGTGCCAAACCGATATGATGGATGGACTTTCTCTCAAAGAAATCTCTCCTCGCAGTCTACTTTCCCGAAATGTGTTTCTCTGTAGTGGCAATAAATTTTGTAGTGAGTCGAAGAATGAGACACGTGCTTCGCCGGGGCATAACGACGCCACCGGACAATGATGCATGGCTGGGTTTATATGACGGATTCTGCTGTCACCGTTGATGTCTTAAAATATGCTGTAGCTACAGGTGCAACGTGAACTGAACAAAAGGCCAGCTGAAAGAACTACACAACAAGGCATAATCAATACAGACCTAAGAGACACACATGGTTCTCCAGATACTAGACATCATGACAGAGGCAATGCTAGAGAGATGACCAGATAACTAAATAACATATTGACTTGTTAGCTCACATAAACAAATTTACTTACTTACTTGCAAGCATGCTAAGCAGATGATGTGTCACAGAGTATTGAAAGAGAACTTTGTTGAAGCTAAATAAAGATTGGCCTGATCATGCTAGACCTACATTCAATTCAATCAAGAATCAGACGGATCTTAGGAATGACATGATCTTTATTCCTAAATATAAGGTATGTACACTGTACATCAGTCAGTCACCAGAGGTACATCAGTTAGTCACCAGAGGTACATCAGTCAGTCACCAGAGGTACATCAGTCAGTCACCAGAGGTACATCAGTCAGTCACCAGAGGTACATCAGTCAGTCACCAGAGGTACATCGGTCAGTCACCAGAGGTACATCAGTCAGTCACCAGAGGTTGTGTCATCATCATTGCCGTTGGAGACAATTGGGGAGAGAGTCAAACAACAGTTCAATCCATCTAAATAATGCTAATGTGATTACTTTTTTCAATGCAAAGGGTGTAGACTGTAGACCTAACAAAAGTAGATTCAATGTATCAGACACTAATATAATTATGGCCTAGGATAATGCTTACAGCACTGCCAGCAGCACATGGAACTCTTTCTTTAAAGTGTGTAAGTCTCAATCCTATAGTTTCAATACAGAAAGCTGGGGCGTGGTGGCTCAGTGGTAAGTTCGGCGCCTTGTGACCGGAGGGTTGCAGGTTCGAATCCCACTCTAGCCGCTGTGTACGGACCTTGGGCAAGTCCTTCACTCGCAATTGCTCGTGGCGCTTCGGCGTGAAAATTCCGGCACAGTATCAAATGCTGTAGTCGGGAGCGCCTCTGAGTAGTAGTTGACTTCGAGAGGCGCTATAGAAATATCCGGAATAAAAAATAAATAAATAAAAAATAATCCAGACTCAACAGGTCAGGCAAATAAAAATTTTGGCAATGAAGAAAACCCACCATCATAAGCACTATTGGTTGATGGTTTCTGCAAAGTCTCTGGCTCTGTAGTAGTTACCAGTCAATAATAATAGTAATAATAAACTCACAGCAATGACCAAATGGTGGAACTTTTGCAATTCTCTTCCACTGTTGTGGATCAAATTAAAATTGAATGATGATCGCGATTTATTAATGTCGGCAGCTGTATATGATATGGTAACAGCTTCAACTGATTTTGATGAAAGTTAAGATAAAGTAAGATAGATGTTGCTTTTCATCACCATTTGAAGCAGGACTGTTCTTTAGAAGAATGGTCCTAGAGCCAAAGGGTCACTCAGTCAAATGACCCTTTGACCCTAGGTCAACAAACCAACAATTTCTTAACTTCTGCAAGAACAGGTTGTCATAGTCACAGGATACTCTAAGATTCGAACGTTGACCACAGTAACCAGCAATCAGCCATCATGCCAATAAACCTGGTAGAGTACTATAAAATGGCCAGATCCATACCCTCTCACTGTCCTAAACCACTTGCTTAGACATAACACAATTTACAGACTATGGAGTTAAAAGTAATACCAAACATGGGTGTGGCCAAGGTGCTTAGACACATCTCATTGTCTGATATTTAATATAAAAAACACAGGAGTCAAAACAGTCTGACCAACAGCCAGACAAAGTGACACATACCCAGAAATCAGACCAAAGTATCTGGCTGCACTTCACCTGGCGCCTGACTAACCGTATTTCCGTGTGATTCTCATTTCACACAATCATGTTTATGTGACCTTGTGCATGTTACAATTTTTTACTAGTAACAATTATAACGCAGTATCGACTATGCTCTGCTATAACTGCCTGTTGATCTCTATAAGTATTCTCAACATACTAGTTGAAAAAGTGTACTTGGCACTCATCTGATACTGGTGCCATATAGAGTTAATGATTGCTGACATGTGAACCTGTGGCCCCATTTGCTGCTATAAGGTAGCAGCAGGCATCAAATACATCAACAGAGTGTCAGTGGCTGTGGCTGATTCTGGCCAATACCCAATTAGATATTATAATCCTATCACATCAAAACCTGGCACCACATTCTACAGGCAATGCCATCGCTCAACTAGCTCAGACGGTCACAGTCCAAACCTCACTATCACAGGAAATGTCTACTCACAGCAGAAACTAGTGTGGTTATATAGTTGATGACTCAGAGAAATAAATAGCTCGACAGCAAATGACATCCAATTGTTGCAAAGAGTTCAATGGTTTAAGGATATACTCATATCTAAAGTACTAGCCATGGAATTACTTAATTTCAGAGCTATCTATTTTGATTTCATACAACTGTTAGACAGTATGTGGCCTTTCTAGTAATAAACTTGTATATTGGAAAGCAACAGTTACTGCATTTGATTACCAAACATCACTCACTAAGTACAGGATTTTTGGTCACAATAGTGTCCAGTGCTAACAGACAATACATTAAAGACAATACATGTGCAGACAAGCAACAATCTCTGTTTTCAAAACTCTAAAATATTATTACAGAAGATGATAAATGAAAGCTATTACATGTTGAGACAAATCATAAGTGAACAGAACTATCATCATCATCATCAGTTTCTGATGTCAGCCAAATGGTGGCGATTGGTACTAATAAATTATCTCCATAGTCCTCAGTCATTTGTCAAGTCTATTGCCCCCTTAATGTTAGTCCAAGTGATGTCATGTCCTCATAAGTGTCCTCATTTATATTATCTATCGAGCATAGTCTTTGTCCGCCTTGTGTCTTTTTCCTTCGAATCTTGCATATAGTGCACTGTGTGGGATTCGGTCAACTGGCATTCTCTACATGTCCAAACCATCGCAGTCTTCATTGAATAACTTTGTCTAGCACAGTTGTTTGGATACATAATGATTGTCATATGTCATCATTTCTTATTTTCTGCAGTCTTGAAATCCCTGTGATCTTCCACAGCCAACTCATTTCTGCTGTAAGAATTCTTTTCTCATCTTGTTTTTGCTTTGTCCAACATTCCGATCTATGTAGGAAAATCAGTTTTTATATCGTCTTGTATATTTTTGTATTGGTTTTCTTTGTTAATTCTCCACTTCTCCATATCCTGTTCATTATCCCAAATGCTTGTGAAGCGCATCCAATTCGCCTTTGTATATCTTTTTTGTTCCTGCCATCTGCGTTTATTAGCCCTCCTAGACAGACGAATTGTTCTACCTGCTTCTTGGATTGTGATAGTTATTGGTGTCCCTTTGGTCTTTTCAATCACCATTGTTTTGGTTTTCTCTGCATTGATCATTATGCCGACTCTTCTACTGGTTTTGTCAATCTGTGTCGTAATATCCTGTAGTTCTGGCCCGCTTCTAGTGTGGAGGCCAATGTCATCAGCAAATCAAAGATTATTCACCAGCCCTGCATTTAATTTGATTCCTGCCTCAGTGTAGTCATGGCTGAGTGACCATACTGCTTCTAAAACCAGGTTAAATAGGTATGGGGATAAGATACATCCTTGTCGCACTCCAGTTTTCGAGTGAAAGTATTTTGTGATCTTTTTTTATCTACTTTTATGGCACTTCATAATTTTCAATATATCTCTTGTACAAGTTTGATCAATTGCTCTGTATTCCTGTATTTTGCATCGCTCTCCACGTTCCAACATGCCTGCCATATACTGTCGAATGCTTGTTTGAAGCCTGTGAAGTTGATGAAGACTTTCTGGCTGTGTTCTATGCATTTTTCAAGTATCTGTCTCATTGTGAATAGTTGATCAATTGTGCTTCCTCCTGGTCTGAACCCGGTTTGCTATTCTCCAAGTGCTCTCTCAACATAATGCTTCAGTCTGTTTTGTATCATTTTGGTGAAAACTTTTCCTGGAATATTCTGTAAGCTAATGCTTAGAACTGTAATTTTTGCAGTCTTTTGGATCTCCTTTTCTTTTGTATATAGGGACAATTGTCAATGTTGCCCAGTCTTCTGTTATTTCGCCCTCTTGTTGAATCCTTGTAATAAGAGTATGCATAGTATTAACAACTGTTTTTCCTCCTCCTTGCAGTAGTTCCATAGTGATTCTATCCATGCCTGATGCTTTATCCTTTTTCATTTTGTTAGTGGTAGTTTAAACAATTCTTAGAACTAGAGGTTTACTACTAGGCGGTTAATTTAGGCAATTCTAAGAACTATACCATAAATACTAGAGGGTTAACTTAAACAATTCTAAGAACTAGAAGGTTAATATCATTGTATTTACCTTTCGAACCCATCCATTACTCGTTTGTAGAATTTGGTACAATTCCCAGCCGGAAGTAACTGGACAGTATTTGGCATTCGATGTGTTATTAGACTCAGTCGGTTGGGACTCGACTTTCTTCTTTGTCTAAAAACAAAACACTCATCACTTTACTATGCTGCAGAAAATTCACTGAAAATTTCCAAAGCACACTCTCAGCATTCGATTTTGCACAAGTGCCCAGGAAAGGACAAGGACATTTCAGCTGGGATGGATACAAGATAATAATGTCAGGACAAAAAGAGAGAGGAAGAAATGGAGTTGCAATCATGTGTGATAAGACAAGTACAGATGCGATAATGGGTTATGATACGGTGAGCGACAGAATCTTGAGTGTAAGATTTAGAGGAGCAAAGGTGAACACAACTATTATACAGATATATGCTCCAACATCGATAGCTACAGAAGAAGAACATGATAGTTTCTATAATGATTTGCAGAGTACAATGGATAGAACTCCGAAAGGAGATGTACTGATAACCATGGGGGACTTTAACGCGAAGGTGCCATGGGGCAATGCAAAGGAGATGATAGAGGAACAATGGGTATTCATGGACTGGGTGAACAGAATGAAGCTGGGGAAAGACTTGTTGAATTCTGCAAAGGGAATGACTTGAGAATCATGAATACATGTTTTGAACAACCAAAGAGAAGACTGTACACATGGACGTCACCGAATGGGAAATATAGGAATCAGATTGATTACATCTTGGTAAATAAAAGATGGAACAGTACGATAAGAGATGTGAGAACTAGACCAGGAGCGGATTGTGGTACCAACCATGAGCTACTGGTAGCAACACTGAAAACGAAATTAAAAAAGCTGAAGAAAGGAGATCGAATGACTAGATACGACTGCAAGGGCATTACACCGGAATACAGGATGGAAATAAAGAATCGATTTGAAGTACTTAAGAGAGATGAGATAGAGGCGGAAGATGATTCGAACAACACATGGGAGAGAATGAAGAAAACCATAGTTGAAGTTGCTGAGAAACATATCCCAAAGAAGAAGAAAATCACAACTACAAGTTGGTTGTCAAGTGAAGCTGTGGGCATGGCAGTGGACAGGAAGGCTGCAAAGAAAGCAGGCGACAAAGATAAGGAAAGGGCACTGAATAGTGCCTTCCAAAAACAAGCTCGGGAAGATAAAGAAAAACATTTAAATGAAATGTGCAAAGAAATGGAAGATGAAGGAAGGAAAGGGAGAGTTAAAGAATTGTTTTCAAAAGTAAAGGAAATAACGGGAAAATTCACACCTAGAATGGGCTCAATGAAGGCAGGAGATGGAAACGTAATATGCGACGAAGAGAAGATGAAGAAAAGATGGAAAGAATACACAGAAGAGTTATATAGTATAGATAAACGAGTCAAAAAGAGCAAATTGATGTTACAGGGTATGAAAAGGAACCGGAGGTTATTGAAGCAGAGGTAGAATGGGCAATAAAACAACTCAAAGATAATAAGGCGCCGGGTCATGATGGAATACCTATAGAACTGATAAAAGCAGGGGACGATGCAATGATAAAAACAATAACAAAATTATGCAATCAAATATGGGCAACTGGAGAATGGCCGAATGATTGGAAGAAGTCGATCTTCATACCGATATTCAAGAAAGGCGACGCGAGGGAATGCGAAAATTACAGGACGATAGCAATAATATCACACACTAGTAAAATATTACTGAAAATAATCCACAAAAGAATGGAAAGCACAATAGAGAGGGAACTTCCGGTGAACCAGGCTGGTTTCAGGAAATCTCGAGGAACTAGAGACCATATTGCCAACCTAAGGTGGATAATGGAACGGCAAAGGGAGTATGGACAAGAGGTGCACATCTGCTTCATTGATTATAGTAAGGCATTTGACTGCATTAACCACGATTTAATGTGGAAAACCCTACTTGAGATGGGAATTCCGAAACACTTGATATGGCTATTAAGGAGACTATATGAAGATCAGAGAGCAGCGATAAGAACAGAATACGGAGACACTGATCAATTCAATATCAAGAAAGGGGTGAGACAGGGATGCATTTTGTCTCCATTCCTGTTTAACTTATATGCTGAAAGAATAATGAGAATGGCGGAAATGGAAGGGGCAAAAGAGGGAGTAAAAATTGCGGGAAGGACATTGAACAATCTTAGATATGCGGATGATACAACACTAATGGCAAAAAGAAAAGATGAGCTGATAGAATTAATAAGAAGGGTACGGAGAGAAAGTGAAAAAGCTGGCTTATACTTCAACATAAAGAAGACAAAAGTCATGACAACAGCAGAATGGGATACTTTTGAGATTGACGGAGAAGAAATAGAGGTGGTAGAAAGCTTCACTTTCCTGGGATCATTGGTCGAAAAAGAAGGAAAATGTGATACAGAAATAAAACGAAGGATTGCGATTGGGAAAGCTGCAATGATTGGACTGGAAAAGATATGGAAGGACAAGCATGTGAGCATAGATACAAAAAAAAGGCTCGTGAGAGCCCTAGTCTTTCCAACGGTTCTGTATGGGTGTGAGTCGTGGACAACGACAAAGAACATGGAGAAAAAGGTCAACGCATGTGAAATGTGGATATGGAGAAAGATGTTGAGAATATCATGGACAGAGAAAAGGACGAACGAATCAATACGAGTGGAGATTGGTGTCGAGAATGAAGAGTCATTAAAACAAAAAGCGACAAGATTGAAGCTTGGATTCTTTGGTCATGTTATGCGATCTGATGGGCTAGAAAAGGAAATGATGTTGGCTTGTGGTGAGGGGAAAAAAAGACGGGGTCGACCAAGGAAGAAATGGATGGATGAGATTCACGATGTAACTGGCATGAATCTGGAAGCACTAAGGGACCTGACTTCGAATAGGAAGCAATGGAGAATGTGTGTCGTGGCAATTGCTAGAGCTCCAGGAGTTGACAGCACAAGGTGACAAGGTGCCCAGTTAGAATTCCTCAATTCCAATTAGATTTACCATTTAGAATGGTATCGATTCTAACCATTTACATCTATAACCAGATAATCTTTAAAATTTATTGAAAACATTTGCATTTCATACCAGACAATAGAATTAGCACGTCCCAACACGGGGACCTTAAATGGCGTGGCACCCATTAAAACGGGCAGTGGTGGTGAAGGATCTCACCCGATCAATTCATTGAAAAATGAGCAGGGTCGAAGCCATATACGGTCGCTAAAGAAAATCGCGTACATTAACATAATTTACATTTATCTTTTTAAAAACTTCCCAACACAACAGTTCCGTACACATGCTTTCCTCTGTTAATGAAACACATGTGTACAGATACTTTTGTCTCACCACCACAAGAGGCCACAATGAATGTCTGTTGTTCTGCAACACTACGTGTATCTAATATTGCCCTCTATAGTTAAAAATTGCACATAACCAGTGTTCAGTCATTGAAAAATAAATGCATGTAGTTAGCTCAACCAGGTGCATAGAATTTAAATTAGACATCAGTTAAACAGATGCTGCAGATGAGTCATCCAGCAAAACTGCATTTGAAAATAACAGCTCATCATAAAACACATCATCAGTAGCAATCCACAGCAGGCCCTAAGTGAATGATTTCCATCTGAATACGGGCCTAGTCACTTCCTTTACTCATAATGTTTATCCTCATCTCAGTCTCCAGTAAATGTGACCCATAAAAAAGTCACAATGAATTGTTGTATAAACTTACCTACATACAGTTCTTACTTTTCTAAGTGGGCTACATGTGTGTGTGGGGGAGGGGGTGTATGTGTGTCAGGATAGCTGGATTGATAATTCAGAGGCTGGGATTCATATCCAAAGGTCTAAAACAAATGGGTATTCATAATATATGTGTCATGCCACTCCTTACTTAAAGCAGAAGCCAGAATGGCCACAGAACATACCTGTGTAATGCATACATATATACTAATATTATACTTACATGTATATATATAATGTATGTATCTGGAAATTCGTATAAGGCTTTTAAAAAATATCTCCAAGGCACTGTAGGGCCTACAGATTTTATTTAGTTAGAAACCAGTCACACTTTGGCCAACAACAGAATCAAAACAGTGGCTAGGGTTCGTTTTCAGATGTTATATATAAGCTTGTGAACTAAATTTATGTCTGCTGCTGCTAGGCATTCCTTTACTTCCAATAAGGCATGTGGGAATATGGAGTCCATGTGGTCTTTTTAAATTGCATCCAAGTAGCCCACTGAGCAATGTTCCCTCTAAGCTGCGCGCGTGCGCGCGCGCGCACGGCATTTCAAACTAGCGCGCACAACATTTTCTCCTAGCGCACAAATTTCGTGAGCTCTAATTTTATTTTCGATGTTAAATTTTGCCCATTGTTCCAGCTTATGACATTTTTAGCCTATACGAAGTTCAAAAGACCAACAAGGCTTGTGTTAAGAAATGTCTTCCCGTGTAGATCTCGGCCTCTCTGCACCATAGCCTGTATAGGACGGACGCTTCATGATAGGACCTAATTGATACAGACGGCCGCAGGTGTATTCGTATGCGTGGGGTCTGTCTAAGTCACCCGATGTGTCAGAATAGTGGACCCACAGAAGAAGCGACACTCAGCCAGGCATGATTCGGAAGCTTAGGCCCCCTACAACAGCTGCATACCCTACTACGGCAGATCACTCATCTCTGACCCATGACCGAGGGTGTTCGAAATAATACCTAGCTTGTTCGTCTCTCTTTCGCTGTCTCATTCGCTCTCTCTGGTTTCTCTCACTCTGTCTCTGTAGCAGTCTGTCTCTGTATCTCTCTACAAAGCCTTGTGACCTGTAGGCTACACACTACATATGACTGCAGATTTCCAGAAGATGAAATACTCAAATGGAAAGTGAGCAATGCCTGTTGGCAGACACACAAAGTTATGATTTTGGGCAAAACGACATTGCTAGATTAGCAATGAAATACTGTAAACTACTTGACAAAACTGGCGACGAATACGAGAAGCAGGCTTGCAAGCAGTATCATGACTTTAAATACATTGCAATCGAAAACTATAAGGTAGGAATTTTCAAGATATTTGCCGATTCATCTAGCATGCAGCGTGAACGTGACTTCGGCCTTATGAATGCAACGAAGACAAAATGCGTAATCGACTTCAGGTTAACCGCCTGGATTGTGTAATCAGAATTAAGATTTTTATTCTGGTCAAGCAATTGACCTGGATCACGTGTAGGCCTATGCTCTTTAGCAATCTCACAAAGACAGATGCGAGAAAATCTAAGCTTAATTTTTGGGCCTTTTTATAGCCTACCCTACAAGGATTTTATAGCCTTGTACTGACGTGAAGTAATTGTTTAGGAAACAACTTGAACCATACATACGGGGTAATGCGATCGTAGAAAGTAGTATTGTGAATCGATTAATCTTATTTAGTTGCTATGTTGATTGTCGTCATCGGATGTTTGACCGGGCATGAGGGCACACAACATGAAGAAGTTGTGCTTGTCAATTGCATCAATTTGAAATGTGTCTACAGGCTATATGTAGGCCTAATTCCGTAATAATTATATACAATTCTATTACAATGTTGTCACATTCACATAAATGCTACTTACTTACTTCAACTTGACTTAAGCCTTTTTCGTTTTATATGATGCGATTTTCTAGGCTTTTAATGTAAGTCTTATGGTGAAAATGGAGGAACAATCCTTTCTAAACGCCTTTGCTACCCCAAATGCCCACCACGCCCACGCCACCTTCACGAGGTAACCCCACTAGGAGCAAAGAGCGCAGTGGACGACCGAGTCCTCGCCGGTATAATCGAGTCCGGCGAGATAAGCAGTCTGAAAGAAGGACGATGGAGGACATCAACGCAGAAGATGGTGTCTCAGTAAAAACACCGATGGAAAGGCAACGAGAAACCACCTCCCTAAACTTCTCGAGTTGCATTTAGCCATTCGAAGTTAGAGCCTGCCCAGAGGCAGAGAACTTGCACAGATGTTTTTTGACTGTAGCATACTCTTTCTGTAAGAAGTTGCGGTTGGTCAACTTTGATTCGTAATAATAAACGAAATTATATATGTACAACTTTGCACGTACAATATATTTAATAGGCCTTAAAGACCACAAAATGTTACTGCTCACGCGGCAGGCCAATGCGCGCACGGCGGAAAAAAATTAGAGGGAACATTGCCACTGAGAGGCTTCAGATTTGTTCTGGTAGCCCCAAGGAGCAAAGAGGTCACTATCACTTCCCACTCTCTTTGTCTAGCTCTAGGCCAACTGTAAAAGTGTATCCCCATTCCTACAGTGTATAGGTACATTCCTCAGCCGGAAGGGAACCTCATCCTCCTCCTTGTCCCATACAGCTATAGTCAAGCACTGCATGGTTTCTCATCCACCAGACCGTTGTCCAGCAAATATCTTCCATTGGAAATCAAAACTACGCAGGCTAAAGTGCACAAGACATACTCCCTTTTTGATCTGTTATGTAGCTATGTTTTGGCACCTTTGAGATGTTCTTGAAAGGTGTGGCTAACACACATGAATTTACCTACCTACATGATGGTATGGGATTAACACCCCCAGAAGGTTGCAGAAGAACTTCAAAATCTGTCAACTGTGTTAGGATCAAGCCTACATTTTAGCAGGCAATGTTTCATTTCTGTTAAATATCTCAAACTGCTTAAGTAGCTGATATTTAAATACTAGAATAGTGTTGTTATGGGTGTCTGGTAACACTGGCTTAGACCTGTAAACATGTAAATTCAAGGCCATACACTGCATCCATGGATTTGACTTATAACCATGAAGTCATATTCATGTATTCAACCAATTAAACCAGCCTTGGACTGACATAGATCTCTGCAAACTGCATCTTGGCATGCTGAATGGTCTGCTTATTTTCAGCTTGTAAAACTAATTACCTGTGACCATTCATCGTTGGAGAGCCTGCCCTTATGTTAAAACTGCTGTGACACGCTAAGAACAGTACTTGTGGAGACAGCAACCAGTTCCTATGTTGTCTCTGAGTATTTTTTATAAGGAATCTGACCTTGTTTTGGGTCTGCCTGTCTCCTCAAGATTATATCAACAGATGGGTGCATAATATAACATCTATGCAATATCCAAATGGGTCAGTCTGTCTGTCTTTCTGTTGGTCTGTCTGTCTGTCTGTCTGTCTCTGCTGTACAAGGAAAACACATAAGTGAAAATAAATGAGCATAAACGAGAATTGCATCCTACAGCATACCATATACATATATATCATATATTAACTTATAACATACATGTGTTTATATATTATATGAGTTATAGTTCTGATATAAATGGTAATTCCTAAACGAACAATCATTGTGGATGGCGTTCAATCCGCATTGCAGTTTTACTTGTCATATTAAGACCTCGTACGCAATCAGAAACAAAGGTCTAGACTCCTCGTGTTCATGTTCTCTTCACAGCCAAACACGTGTAGGCTACACTTGTCAAGAAGCAGCAACTGAGCAGCAGAAGCAGCAACCATGATGCTGACAACTGTTCAGGTAAGTTCAGGTAAGGCAATTGATGCCTTGTTCCTGTGTTCTGTCTGTCAACACCTGTCGTCAGAAGCACAACCCACCCACTGAAAGATCGCTTGGCTTCAGTGCAAAAAAGAAGACAGAAATCCAATAACTGAACTAGCTTTAACTATGGGTTCAGAGAAGAAGAAGAGCAGTCCTTTAAGCTCACCTTGAGAGGCAACCATGGCTTTGAGTATTATTACTGACTTCATATTTCTTAACCTTGGTACATTTCTTAGCCTTGAGCGCCTCTGAGTAGTTCCCTTGAAGACGCACTATGCAAATACTCGAATGATTGAATGAATGAATGACGACAGCTGGCCAGTCCTCTTTCCACGAACAGTGTATACAGTCTACTCATTTCAAAGTTCAGTTTCCATACAGCCACAAGCAAAGCAGAAATCTCCAAGCGTCTCTCTGTCCTCATGGAGATTTGAATCCCCAACTTCTTAGTTGACAGTTCAGCACACTAACCCTTACCTCAGAGTTTCCCAAACTGTGGGTCACGACCCAAAAGTGGGTCGCGAAGCTCTGGCAAGTGGGTCGCCAAATGTTTTCGAGAAACATTTATTTTTTGCAACAACAACATTTGGCTATGATTGGGCTATAACTAGCTGAATTGCAATAAATTGTAAACTGTTTTTACCTAAGTTTCCTTTTAATGCGTAAAATTTCTAAGCGCTGTAGGTAAATCCACATATTTCGATACGAATTTACGAAGCAAATTTTGGTAAACTATGCTTAATTTTACACAGTGGGTACCGAGACTGCCAAGATATGCACAAGTGGGTCGCGACCCAGAGATGTTTGGGAACCGCTGCCTTAGCTCACTATACACTGCAACTGTTTATACCTGAACAACTCTCATCAGATGTGCCAACATTGGGTGCATACTGCCAGTACCTAAATCCTGCCATAGGCCAAGCTCCTTGGGGTATAGTGAGGCCCTTGAACAAGGTTACAGATGAAGACTTCAATGGCCAAGGGAGGGAGTGGATGACCTCCATTGAGACAACGGACCTAAGAGTAAACAAGGCATGGCAGGTCAGTATGTTGATGGCCAGCTCCAAGTTATTTCTGGATGATCAGACCATAGGACTACCCTGTGTTTACCTGCGAAGTTATCACAGGAATTCTATGCTCAGGCATTTTCACCTGGCTACGTGCAAATCATTTTCCATAACTTTGAGCTACATACAGCCTGGAAATGAGCTCCAAACCGAGATGGTTGGCAAAGAGTCAAGGTATGGCAACGCTCCCAAGAGAGGCATGCATCTTATGATGATGATGATGATGATGATGATGATGATGATGATGATGATGATGATGATTATGATGATGCTGATGATAATGATGATGATGATTATGATGATGAACCTCAGAACTGCTAACCACATGACTATCACAACACCCAGATGGCTTCATAACAAATTATCAAATTCTCATAACCAACTGATCTTTGAACCCCAGCAGACGATTGCTAGCAGCCATCGACCACATGGCACATGATCAGTAGGTCTAACCATAGTAAATGCACTGATAACAGCAACAGCAGTATATGTAGCAGATGTACTAACAACACCAAGAGCTATATTAACAATGGCTGCAGAACAGCAATGGTAAGAGTCACAACAACAGAATAATAATAATAATAATAATAATAATAATAATAATAATAATAATAATAATAATAATAATAATAATAAAAATAATAATAATAATAATAATAATAATAATAATAGCACTTTTGCCGGACGGGAAATAGATGAATAGGGCCATTCCGGACACTTTATTTTCCATTTTAGTTAATATTCAAGTCCCTGAGGGATCCTGTATACCTCGGGGCATATAAAAAAAAAATAATAATAATCTTTTCTTTATTTAAGCGCCTGGCAACTGCACTGCACTGTACAGTGAACATACATATAGTAGAAACGGCAGCCACGTACATACATGTATACAGTAAAAGCACATGATAACAGTTTTACAGGAGTCGAACACAACTGTTTATATGGCAGCCAACAGGGTGCCAATCACGGCCTACTATTCATTTAACCATCGCCGCCACCTAGCGAGTGGAAGGCTGAATAAACCTTACAGGGGTGTACGGGATTCGATCTTGGTACCTACTGCTCTTCGTGCCAGTGTGTTATCCATTACTCTACGGTTATCGGTTATCAGCAGCATCAGCCAGAGAGAGTGACACATGCGCTGCAGGTCAAAAGAAAACTCCTAGGTTCATCAGGGACTCAAATCGATAAAAAATCTCAATAAGACATCATTTGGTAGTTAAATGAAATCCAGCTTTAAAAAGACAAAAACCATAACTGAGCACTGTTTAACACTTTAATGACAAGCTGCATTGGTCTCCCAGTCATTTTTAAGACATGCTCATCGCTAAAGTGTTCAATAGATCAATACACGTAATACAAATCCATTAAATGGGCAATAATATGAAATTTACAGATGAGGACATAGTTGTAATCACCAATGGCAAAGCATTCAGCATGAAATAAAAACCAAAGTTAAAGATCCAGCCTCATGCTAATATGTTATAAGACTGAACATAAACCCTTCAGAGATCACACCCAAACAGGAAATACATACATGGCTGCATCATCCAATTATAGCACATCAGAATTCAGAAAGCAACATGGAAAGCCTGGTGAAAAAGAAGAATTAGGTTCTGAAAATCATCTTGGTGCAAGATGGGCAAGGAAGCAAAATGCACAGTCCAACAGGTAGTCAGCACTTGTCTCTGCTGAATCTTGGGCTAATTAAATCAGTATTAAGAGGGGGAAACAATTTACATGGAGGTGATGACATAAACGTATGAATTATGACCGTTTTCTAGTCTATTAACTGCTAAGACAACACATCATCCATAATGGAAACAATTAACCTTCGGGTGAATAAAAGCTCTTGTATTGTTCATCAACAGAAGGGAATTTATGGCTTTGTCAGAGACCCCAGGCAATTATTATATCTGCAGCCTGCTCATCTATTTAAAAATCTGAGGCATTTAATATTCTTCTTTGGTTTTTGTTTGCTAAGCTTCAGTCAGGAAATCGCAACAGCAATATCAACTATAGAGGCACAGTTGATATAACAGGAATGTGCAGTGGAAACATCAGAGTAGGACCGTGGGAGAGGCCTAGTCTAAGTCTACAACAGATAAAGTCCCTAAGGACTGGAAGAGACCCAGAGCCACAAAAAAGGATTTGATAACATGTGGCTGCACCTGCACAATACACTGAGAAAGGCCGAAAACAGGAAATCTTTGATCCACACACTTGAGCTATCTATCTTCTGTGGAGACAGCTGATCATGCACCTAACTTATACAGGTACTGAAGGTCAAACCTATAATAAATTTGTGAAATGGAAAACATGCAATGAAATGTACAACATTGCAATAATTCAATTCATAAAGAAGTTTTGTGGCTTAGATTTTATATTTAAGAAATCGAATACAGGTGAAAATCTTATTTTAAACACAGGATTTCTAAGCAATCAATATTATTTGGAGGTGCATCACAGCTCAGGTAAGTGCAGGCAACTATATTCAAGTACCCAGGAACAACAGCCAGAAAAAATAGAACATCCGGATCAGCTCAGTACTAATAATGCGGTGCCTTAGAGGCAACAGAATTCCAAGGTACAGTTAAGGGACTGAGCACAACAGCAGAAACCATTAGTGGAATGCTATCTCCTTAGGGGAAGATGGTCTGCTTCTGATCCAAGGATATTAGTTTCACTTATCAATAGCCCCGAAGAAATTTACATAAAGGAATCACGAATCTCATGCTGCCAAGATTATAACTTTAACATAAATGCAACATTTGGAACAACAAAGGCAGAATTTGTATAAAATGGTTGAATATAGATCAGCGGTTTTCAAACTTCATTTTTATTGTACCACCAGGCCAAAAAGTCGAATGTTGGCGTATCACCAGCAAAGGTCAGATTAAAAACAACAGGCGAGCGTGAAGTCCCCTTGCAATTAGCATAGGATCGTAGGTAGAAAATTTATAAATTAATATATAATTCATGAATACAAAATTTAAACCTTTAAGAAAAAGAAGCGAATGCAGAGCGTCTCGTTTGAAAATAGTAGGCAGGTTGAAAGTCAATCGCGCTGGATCGAGTAGGCGAGCGATGCATAGTCGACCTCGGGAGCCTTTGTGTACAGCATATTTTGTGTATTGTATTCATATAGCTGCATATAGTACTCATCTAGTAGGCATATCTCAATTCAGTTCCGTTATCTGAGTAGGTCTCTTGAAGAGGCGCTATATAAATTCTCATAATGAATGAATGAACATTCACTAGATTCAAAACTACCACTGACATAAGACGACATGTGACGGCTGATTTCACAATGTTGGTTGAGCCTTCAGCATACATTGAACACTCATTTTTGGCTTAACCTTTCAGTCAGCAGTCCAGCAGTGTTTAATCTAGACACGTTTGGGGGGGAATATCCCCCCACGATTTGAGTTTCCCCCAGAGGCCAGCAATATTATAATGTAGAGAAGTTTTGGGGAAGGAAATTCCCCCCAGGATACATGGTTCCTCCCCCTGAGAAGGTCAGCAAGTTACTTTTAGAGAGATGAATTCCTAAAAAAGGTCATTAACCTCCTTTTTGAGAGAGTAATTCGTAGAAAAGTCTGAAAAGGTGGACGAATGTCTAAAAAAAAGAAGATGAAATATCCTAAGTCCGGAACACTTTCAAGATGGATGAAATGACCTAAAAAGTCATGTGTAAATTCGTAGGTCCCCCAGAAACCTTGTTTCCCCTCCCAGAAGAGGGGACTAGATTAAACACTGGCAGTCCAGTCGAATATTGTTGGCATGCTTTCTGCAGGACTTGCAGTAAATTTTTTTCACAGTCCGGCAGTTTTCTATCTCGACTATATCGACATCGAATGAGTCAACTAATTTCCACAACAGATACGTGCTCAACTGTATAATATTATGCGACTTGCTCACCTTTGCCGCCATTGTTCCTTAAAATAATTTCTGAAATTAGTGACGTTAGGAATGATTTCACACGGTGCGCTGCTTGAGGTGTCGGCCATGTTGTTATGGCCAATCATATTGCATGAAATTGGAGTGATCAGTCAGCAGTAATTAGGACAGGTCACGGCACGCATTCACCGCTGCCAGAAGTAAATTAAAGTAATGTAAATTAGGTAAATAAAATAATAGTCTGGGTCCAGGTTCACCTATTGTCTTGGAGTCTAACTCAGACTCATCAAGTGATGACCGACGGTGCGACGCCTTCGGCTAGGCGAGCGATTTCCTGCTTGCTGGGAACTTTGCTTGGTGAGTGACCACGGAGAGCGATCGATCGCTCACCTCAAATGAGACGCTCTGAGTGCATGATGGGCGTAGAATAGCTGATCAAAGAAAGATGGGCATAAACTCATAGAAAATTTAAAGAAAAAGAAGCACATGGTGGACGCGGAATAGTGGCTTCAATAGTCAATACCTAATCAAAGAAAGATGGGCATAAACTCACAGAAAATTAAATTTTTCTGAATTTTTCATGTACCACTTAGTGAAAACTGGCATACCACTAGTGGTACACGATGCCACATGTCCCACCATTTGAAAACCGCTGATGTAGATGACTTGACGAGGGTCTTGAGGTCTGATTTTCCACAGTGATCCATACAAAAACTGACACTTATTCAATCTTCAACAAAGAATTTTACTTTGATTGAAGGTCCTTGGATAAGTGCAATTAGCTGGTTCTCTTCCCTACACTGAATGCTAAAGAAGCAAATTAAGTGTTTCATGTCAAACTTAAACGACTATTATCACTCCTGCTAAGCTGTGCTAAAAGTGACCGGCATTTCAGTCTCTGTACTATAGCCACATCAAACACTGAAATATTTAAAGTCTGTAAGATATATTGTACTGGCCAAGACCAAAATAATAAACATTTACAATATTAATTATGCATAATAGCATGATATGCATGTTAGGTATTATACTACGCTGTTTATTGTGTTTAAGAATAAGCATGTTAAGTCCTAACCTATGCACAGCACTTGAAAACCAGCAAAAATTAACACCAAAACTTCTTAAACTTTATTACAGGTCACCAAGCTAACCTGCATGATTTCAAAAGTCTGGAAAGTCAATTTTGCTCTTTTTATTTGTCACTTCGATTCTGCTGTTGAAGGTAATAAAACAAAAATAAATTGTGTTCAGCTAATTTTCCAAGTACTAAGGCTTCACAATAAAAATAAGCTCATATGCTGATTTATTTCAATACAAATTTTACATTTTTTAAATGCCTTTACTGTTTTGTCTGTTGCAAAGAAAGCAAACATATGTTTAGAAATACTTTAATTTAAATAATCTTATCCTCATATATTTCATCTATGAAACAAACATAGGTCAATCTCACTGTTTTTACATACAATTAATATATGCATTTTATATACATTGAGATAATTTTGTGCATATCTTCAAGCCAAATAAAAGTATTTCGGTATTATAATTGAAATAATAAAGCTCATGGCTTGGCTATAAACAAAAAACAACAGTAAAATTTAAAATTAAAAACAACCGTTTTCAGGTATATTACAGAGCTATTACATAGTCAAAAAATTTAACATTTATCAGAATTTTGGAAATTTTTAGCCTTTTTTGAAACTATAAAACTACACACTGGGTAAAAATTTACCAATATTGAAATTTTCAAACCCAGAGAGGCTTGTTTCTACAAAATCAACAATGAATCCTACAAATAGGGCTTGACAGCTGTTCAAGGCCATTGGAATGCAAATGAACATAAGAAATTGACAAGTAAATAAAAAAGAGCAGTGCATGTTCATGTCGAATATCTCTCAGTGCCTTGCTAATAATACTGATTGATATGCACCTATTCTACATGAAGAGCTCACTATTGAAATTACCCTTGTCAATTTTGATGTCAATTGGTTTGTGGCTTTGAGGCAGATTTTGAAGATCACTGAAACAGGGTCTCATAATTTTACTATCCAGCTAACTATAATAGTTATCTGGGAATTTCTAGAATGACCAAATAAATAAGTTGTGATAACCAGCTTACAGTCACTGTGCTTACCCCTTGTTGTTCAAATATGAAAGTTAATTATGACTGAAACCCTTTTCCAGACTCTGAAACCTAAAAGGCTTAAATACCTCTAGTAAATGAAATAATAGTACATTCAAAAGCTGCTCTTTGTCAAAATATATAAGTTCCACGAGTGCAGTAAAAATTATTGAAAACTTAGCTTACCAAATATGAAAACAGTTAACCTACCCAGTTCTTTAGCTGGTAAAACTGAATGAAGGCTGCTAAAGAATTCTAGACATTGACACAAGACCTTTTACACCCCTCCCCACAAAAAACTCATCCGAAGTTAGGAGACTAAATCTTAACAACCAAAAAGGTCAATATAAAGCAAAAACTTCAGTGTCCTCCATTCTCAGAACTGTGCCAAAATCCTTGCCAGGTGTTGTATAGGACTGCAAACAAGCAAGTCTAGCACACACAGAGCAGAAATGATTACATTGACGCTTTGGCTACTTCGAAAAGGCATGCTCGTATACTGATAACACTCTGGGGTTAACAAAAAACTCACCCAGAGAGACACCATTTGAACAGAAACAGAAAACATGAAAAAGAAAATGGGACAGGATAGCAGTGATACCCGGAAGAAAAATTTGAATACATGGGCGTATTATACGTGTCAAGTATGAGATCATCCCAAACAGCTAATTACATCTCCTATAATCCATATAATAGCACAAATATGACAGATGATTCAGAGTGTATCATTTGTCAGTTCAAAGGCCATTCTTAATATAAAAAAGATACCTCAAAAACACTTAATGCACATCCATATCCTAAATACATACATACATGCACTGCGCACAAATGTATAAATGTGTGCATACATACACATATAAATATATACTGTTACCTGTTTAAACCCATGTAGTTTATACATAGCTTATATATATATATATATCATCTGTCATATATATCATACTTATATATATATGTATCATCTGCCTTAAGCTGCTATAAAGCATGTGTCAATCATTTTCCATTTTCATCCACGGTTGTATCATTTAGGTCCATTCAAGGACCAATGGCCATTCACTCTTTGACAGACCATCAGAAGGTATGCATTCCCAAGACACATGCATCTAATCTTTGATGTTTCTTTCACAGTTTGGAATTCTCTACATGCTCATTCATTCATTCAGTCATTCATTCTGAAAATTTATATAGTGCTTCTTCAAGAGACCTACTCAGAGGCGCTCCCGGCCCAGCCACACCTAAACAAATCTGATTTGAGGGACTTCCAAAAAGCAGGCAAGTTTAACGGAGGCAGCAAGCACAGGTCTAGACGGAGGCCACTCCAGATGGAGGGCCCCACAACCGAAAGGGCTGACACTGTTTGACAGCAGTGTGAGCAGGCGGGACCAAAAGTCCCCCCTCCTTGCCGAAATGCAGTCAGTTCGATGGGCTGCAAGGTCAGAGACAGGTAGGCAAAGATCAGAGAGGTAGGAAGGAGCACAGCAGCGCCAAACAAGTGTTTTGTGACCATCTTACTGAGTCCATATTTTGCTCTAAGCTGAAAACTTAACCACTTGCTTTCTGCTTATGGTTCATCATGTTTGCTGTTTCCCAGCTTCAAAGCTAGTTTAAGGAGGGAACTAACAAAATTTAATTTCAGTTGTAGTGCATTGAAACAATTGAAATGTAAAGTTAACTTGTATTGTATATGTATATTCATGTCTGTGCAAATTTACCTGTGTATGTACATGCAATGTCATACATGCACATGCACATACGAGCACACACAAACACACACTGTATTTACAAATTTATAAAGCGCCTCTCGCAGTACAACCTAATCTGAGGTGCTCCCAGTGCGAGGAGCTCCGTGAGAAAAGAAAACATACAGCTATTACAATGCACAAGGCATCCATCAATGCAAATACGTGTCCTATCCATAACAATCAAGAGGATACTTGAATGTAGCATACTAAGTATGTTGACTTAAGTGAGTAACAAGTGTTGACAAAGAAGAAGAAGAAGCAGAAGATGAGAAGTTTTCCAGCAATTGGAAAACCAAGGACAAAACGTCACCAGCACAAAGCGTTAGCACCGTCACTTTCTCAGCCCATAAAGAAACAGGCAACTCATCTTCTCATTTTGTCACCTGTTTCCCCTACTAACAGTGTCAGTCAATGTAATCATTCTACAGCTGAGTCCACTAGGGGTCATTGGTGGAAGACAAACATGGAAATTGTTTCCATGGTGGCAGGAAATTCAACCCCCAACCTTTAGGTTGTCAGTCCAGCTGCTCCAGCATGCTCAAAAATGTATTACAGTGTCAAGGGCTATTGAAACACAAATATTGGTATAATATATGAACTGCATTATCATATGCTTTGTTAAGTCTGCAGTCATGTGAAATAATGTCTGTGCCAACTTAGCCAGGCCATTAATTTTCATCTGAATTGTTCCAAGTCACTTACTCTTAATCTCTTCTCCTAAGGGCATGCCCAAACAGTTTACATTTTCAATCCTTTGAGGGCAGAGCAATGTTCAGGAACCACTTAAATCTTGGATATATGCTAGGGAGAAGAAGCACACAAAATGCAGACTCAGGAGAGAAAGAATTAGAAGTAGTCAGGTTCTGTGTGGTGCACTCCAATGTCACTAAATCAGAGCCTTCAAGAGGTATACACTGATGGAACCATGTAAATGTCTAATTACATTTATATCATGAATACATAATATAATGTTATGTAATGTAATGTAAAAGATAGATGGATGGATGATGCATATCCAAATGGATCCAAACGGATGAACGAATAGACAGAGGGTGGTTGGATGGATGGATGGATGAATGGATGGATGGATGGATGGATGGATGGATGGATGGATGGATGGATGGATGGATGGATGGATGGATGGATGGATGGATGGATGGATGGATGAACAGACAGCAGGATGGATGGATGGATGGATGCATGGAAGACCAAAGTATGGATGTATGTAAAGTGGCTGGAAGGAAGACAGATGGATGGATAGACTGATGGAGGGATAGACGGAGGGATGATCAGATGAAAGGACGGATCTATGGATGGACAGAAGGAAGATGGTTGATTGAATGGATGGACAGACAGATAGATGGACGGATAGTAAGTGGAACAGATGGAAAGATGTATGGCTATTTGGAAGATTTTCATTGACAGTGGACAGTTTGGTAATCTCAAAAACACTTCAATATTTTCAATCTCCATCCTTGTACCTGATAACCATTTGTTTGTAGGCCTAATAGTTATCCTGGGATTTCTAGAATGATCAAATAAATCAGTTGTGGGAACCAGCTTATAGTCGCTGTGCTCACTCCTTGTTGTTCAAACATGAGAGTTAATTACGGCCAAAACTCTTTTCCCAGACCCTGAAGCCAAAAAGTCATAAATACCTCTAGTAAATTAGAGATAACTGAGAAGAAGCAAACACGCTATATTCTTGAAATCTTATTTAATCATTGTGGTCTTATCACTAAGCACCTAAATATCACAATATACACTATGTCTCATATATACACTGTGTCTCAGTTGAACTGATACCCTTATTGTTTTGGCAATAAATCTGTCAATTCTAAATGTAATTCAATACAATTTTGGATGATATTGAAAGAGACATAAATTATCAATATTCTCCAAAAATTTAATCAAATTCTGTCTCCAAGATCAAAAGTTATGAACATTCAAAGTTGGACAAACAAAATTCGAAATTTCCAACATGCAAAAAATAAAAATGTTTTTTGCAAACTGCATACCTTACTAAAAAATACGACGTAAAAATGACATCATTTTCATTTAAGCAGACGATAATAAAAGAAAATGCTTTTCAGCAAAGATTACTAGAGTTTGATTAAAGTTTTAAGAAAAAAAAACATTACGGAGCAAAAAGGTTTTTGAAGGAATTTCATATTCCAGAAGGACAGTGCTCCAGCTCACCGAGTCAAGAAAGATGCCAGATTTTATTTCATCCACTTTTTGGCCCCCAGTAACCCTGATCTCAATCCTCTCGACTACAAGATATGGAACGTCCTTGAAGAACTTGTTTATCAAACCCGCACACACGTCGTTGACCATCTCAAACAGAGAGATTTGGAGGAATGGAATCCTTTTGATCAAGAAATTGATCATGCAATTAATGAATAGCGAGATTGCCTTAAAGCATTCATTCGAGCTAATGGCGGGCATTTTGAACATCAACTGAAATTTGACTCAAATTGATTTTAAATGTTGATGTCTTCATTTTTTGGTCAAACTGTAAAGTTTAATAAAAAATAAATAACAAACGAATTTTCACATGTTGGAAAGTTCAAATTTTTTTTGTCCAAATTTGAATGTGCATAACTTTGTTGATAGAATTACATTAAATTTTCGGAGAATACTGAAAATGTATTCCTCTTTACATGTTTACAATTTTATTGAATTATTTTTATAATTGACAGATATATTGCCAAAACAAAAAAGGGTATCAGTTCAATTGAGAAACCGTGTAGACCCAATGTAGATAGATATGTATAAATTATGTCTTGCTTGACATTATACAAGATAGATTCACTTAAGCCTTTTGGGCATAAGCACTTTTAATTTGTTTGGATAGGTGTGTCATATACAACATGTATACTTGCATATACATGGCTACAAATATAAACAAATCAAATCAACTTTATATTGAACACCAACATAATTTGGAACAAAAGCTCTGACACAGGTGGTTGAACACAAACATGTATCCTTCCACCAGCTAATTGTGTCAACTGCAACATGCAGAACTACACTAATTACTGATATGTGACCTTGGTAAGTGGTGCACAGTAAAAGACACAGTGAAAGAGAATGGAATATATTATATAAAGCAATAATAGCATTATAGTCAGTATGTAGCAGCAGGTTGCAATGAGTCCTCGTGGAATGCTTTTTGAATAGACAAAAGGTATGTGGAATGGTGATCTCATCTTGCATGCTCTTCCACAAGGATAGACTAGCAATAACAATAGAAATTAAATCTGCTCATAATAAAATAAGGGCAAAGTCTCCATATTTATTCATTACATAGGCCTTATATAAAAGTGTAGCATTATATGCATTACTGTTTATAGATAAACATAAACATTTGTGCTAAGCTGCTGAAGCTCAACAGAAAATCATTACATGTATAGTTATCTGCCAAAGAAAGCCACAGAAGAGAAGCCAAGCAAAGGACAGAAAGCTGTTAAAAGTGATTTACTTTGGAGAGCTATAGAAGACTTAAATGGATCTGAAAAGGCCATTAAATTTGACCTGCATGGTGACAAACATACCTAGCCAAACTCTCAGGATGATAAACATGGCTTAACAAAAATTGTAGTAAAATTAAGCTAAATGATAGATGACGTGTAAATACCAAACATGGCACTCTTGGTCTAAATTTGTTGCTGTTCTCATCAATTTTGTTAACTTGACACATAACAGTTTGTGAGTATGAATAGCTGTTATCGAACTCACATGTCTGAACAAGTAAAACCTGATAAATCTTTCTTACAAACTATGTAATGTTGCGATGAATATGATGATTATGATGATCATGACGATCATGACGGCGACGGTATTGATTATAAAACTGCTCATTGTTGCACTTTAACAGTATCAATGTTTTCAATCAATGGAATTGTTCATTCGTCCATCCATCTTTCAAAATCAAAAATCAAAAATCGTTTTTATTGCAACCAAAATAACAATTCAAATTACAAACGAATAATAATTACAATGCAAGCTGGTAACAAAAGATGGCCCTAAAGGGAAAATTTCCCGCTACCAGGGACACCTATTTGCAAGGACCAATTACAGTGGCGCGTAACCAACTAGAATACTTAAAATTGTCATTCATTTGTGAGGAAAAGAAAACACATAGCCAACTTAACTAACACTGCCGACACTTGGGCAGTGGCAAAAAATAGAACAAAAAACAAAACAATTTGTCGGAGACCCAATCGAGAGGTAACGCTAAAACAGGTGATCGTTGGAAGAAAAATTTACAGGTTGGAAATTGATAGGTACAAGCAGGCAGAAACAATCATCAAGTGCCCAATGTGATTAGGTATTGCCGCAGTGATCTTTTAAAGCTCAGAAAGGATCCCATCTGTTTAAGTGACAATGGTAAGGTATTCCATAGTTGGGGGCCGGTAACAATTATTGAAAACTTTCTTGTATTAGTGCGCGCCCATCCTGGTCTATAACTGCCGGCACACCTAGTGTTGTGGGAATGGATGTCAGAGCCCGTATTGAAGAGAGTTATTAACTTAGCAGGCAAAAGATTTCTTGTCAACTTATACATGAGCTGACCAATTTGATAGTTCCTTATCTGGTCAAGTTTTAGCATTTTTAAATTAATGAACATTGGATCGGTATGAGAGCACCAAGGGGCCCCACTGATAACGCGTATAGCTCTCTTCTGTAATAATCCCAATTTTAAGACCCTGAAGGCATAAGTGGAGGCCCACACAGTGCAGCAATAAGACAGATAGGGGTATATTAACGAATAATAAAGTTGAGTCCGTATCACTGGCGGGAGCTTGTTGGAAGCACGATGGATTATTCCTATGTTTTTTGCTATCTTAGTCGCAATACCCTTGATATGCAAATCCCAGGTTAGATGCTGGTCGATAATAATTCCTAAAAATTTGGTACTATTAACTTGGTTAATTATATAGTCATTTATTGAGAGGTGAATTGAATTATCAGGTGGTCCAATCTTTCTATGTGATTTAAAGAGCATAAAGGCTGTCTTGTCAACATTAAGAGATAGCTTATTTGCTAAGAACCATTGAGAGATATGTTTCAGTTCGGTATTGAATGTCTGGATTAGAGTCTGGTAAGATTTATCCGAGCAAATTACAGTCGTATCATCAGCAAACAGAAGGAAAGATAGGGTAGAGGAGACATTCGGTAAATCGTTAATGTAAAGTAGGAAAAGCAGAGGTCCTAGATTGGAACCTTGGGGGACCCCGAATCTAATGACTCTGGTGGCTGAAGAAGCACCATTACAGGAGACATATTGCAATCGCCCACTTAAGTAGCTTGTGAACCATTCTAATTGAATACCTCTAATGCCATAATTCGATAGTTTGTGGAGGAGTATAGTATGATTTACCGTATCGAAAGCCTTTGAAAGGTCTAAAAATAGACCTATAGAATATTCATTGTTATCAATGGTATGGGATATTTTATCATACAGATTAATAAGGGCAAGGGAAGGGGACTGCTCCGCCTGAAAACCGTGTTGGGAATGGAAGATGATATGGGATTTGTTTACGTAGCTAAAGAGTCTGTTAGTCATTGTTTTTTCGTAGAATTTAGCAAAGTAAGGTAGAACAGAAATGGGTCGGTAATTAGAGGCCTCATTTCTATTGCCTTGTTTAAATATAGGAATTACCTTAGCAATTTTAATGGCCTGTGGAACGATACCCGTGTTCAAGGAGCAGTTTATAATTTCAGACAAGGTCGAAGCAAGGAGTGGTAGACTAATTGCAGCTATAGTGGGGTCAATATCATCAAATCCTTTGCTGTGAGTCAATCTCATAGAGGAACCAAGTTGTAAAATTTCCTCAGGAGAGGTAGGGATAAGTCCAAGAGAGCTCGGCATGGGTGGACTAAGGTAATCGGAAAAAGAGGATTGTGCAGCTGGGATCTGGTCAGCCAGGACCTGAGCGATATTGGTGAAATAATTGTTAAAGGCAGTGGCAATTAGGAATGGATCTTTACTATCTATACCGTCAATCTTCAGCGAAACCAGAGGAGGGTCCCTTTCCCCCAACTTCATTATCCTACGAATCAAACTCCAAGTTTTTTTTAGGTTTGTACTATGTTTCGTAAATTCTACTTGGTAAAAAGTTTTTTCTGCATTATTCCTGGCTGTTTTGAATATATTCCTGTAGGTAGTGAATTTTTGTTTATTAGCAACAGTAGGATTTTTTAGATATTTCACGTAGAGCCTAGCCTTTCTGTTTGCCGATTTGACTAAACCCTGCGTCATCCAAGGATGTTTAACTTCATATTTCTTCTTATTTGATGTACAAAGCTTGGGGAAGGCGCTATCATAAACGGATAAAAATTTCCCTAAAAAAAGGTCATAGGCTAAATTAGCATCATTAGCATTGCAAGCCTCATATACTGTAGACCAGTTGGTTTCTTCAATTTTTCTGAGAAAATCACTTTTATGAGCCTCAGTAGTTAATCTACAGTCAGTTTTTTTTATATTATTGATTAAAGGAGGATACAGGTCAAAGGACGATAAAATGGGTAGGTGATCAGAGATATCCGAGATAATAATTTCAGCATGAACCAATTTAGCCCAAGCATTTGTATATACGTTATCTATTAAAGTCGCAGAATAAGCAGAGATCCTTGTTGGTCTGGTGATGGTAGGCAGCAGATTGTATGAAGACAGATTATCAAAAAATAGGCCCGTTCCCTGATGATATTCAGCCTTCAATAAATCAATGTTGAAGTCTCCTAGGAGGAACAGATTATTATTTTTTGAAGTGATTTTTGATAATAATGAATCTATTTCGATCCTAAACTTTTCCAAGTCAGTATCCGGCGGTCTGTAGATAACACCTACTTTACTAAATGCATTTCCCATTCTAATGTTAATAAATAAGCATTCATAGGATTGGGGCAAGCCTATAAGTTTCTCCGTTTCCAATACATCACACAAAATGCCATCTTTAATCAATAGACCAACCCCTCCTCCTCTGCCAGAAGTTCTGGGTTTGTGGAGAAGATGGTAACCTTGAATGCTAATAGTTTCCGCCACTGGGGAGTCCAACCAGGTTTCAGTGAGGGCAAGTATTGAGACAGGGAGCTGGTCAAGTAGATCCTGAATATCGGCTGTCTTATTTAGCATGCTTCTGCAGTTTAGGTGCATAAGGGATAGGTGATTGGACATGCAAAGTTTATGCTTCAGAGACCCAATGTGGGAGTAGGGACTATCCCACGAGATATCCGTATACAAATTGGTATCAGGGTCAATATCATCATTTTGTACGAGAGGATGGTTGTCGAGTTCAGGGACTATCTCTAGTCTAGGTCCATTAGTTAATTGGGCAATAAAATTTGTTGATGAAGAGTCAAGTGGGTCATCGTCAAGAAGCTCATTAGCATTATCAATAGATCCGAATGGAAATAACAAGGGTAAGCAATCGCTACACCACCATAAGTTACCACCATCCATCATCCACCAATCCATCTGTCTATCCATCCGTCCATCTTTAATCCATCCAACCATCCATCAATCCATCTATCCATCCATGCATCCATTCACGCTTCTGTCCCATACGCTGGTCCCTATGCATTGATCCAACCATCCATCAATCCATCCACCTAGTACATAAAGTGATGGCGCTGACATTCATACATCACACATATATATCACAGATTCGCAAGGACGGCACAAACAAGAAAAAAATGCTTATCGTGAATGAATGAATCGTCGTCTTCGGCGACCGATGTCTTCGCTGCCTTGCCAACATCTTCACCGACCGACAACATCCGGTCTCCCTTCTCCCCCCCCCCTTCAAGCATCAAAACACCCGCCAAGCAAACATCCTAATGCATCGCTCGCTCCCTCCTTACCTACTTCCCTTGACAAGAAATACACGACAACTGAAGCCGGACTCTTACCTTGGCAGTGTTGCTGTTCGTCTCTTTTCGATTCTTACACGACACACAGGACAGCTGCCCGCCCATCTCTTCTCGCCCTGCCTACCTACTACGTACGTACGCAAGAACAAGCTACAGTCGATCGACGTCTTAGTCTCTCTCAAGCCATACACGTGAGAAGGCGGACGAAAATGAAATTGGGTTTCTACCAGCCTCACTCACATCATCTCAGCGCACATATCTGAAATCAGAAGCTCCGTAGCCCTGGGAGCATGCGCGCCAATCCACCGCCAGATGCGGGCGCCTGGCTATTATCTTCGAATAACTCGGCTATTTTACTTAGCCGTAAGGCTGATGTCGGCGGCGCCTTCTATGGAAAGCCACGCTCCTCAATAACGACCGTTAAATTCGAAGCTCTAATCAAAGAAACCGTATAAAGGTCAGCCTATCGTACCGCAGGGAAAAGACATTAAATCAGACAACTGTAGGCATCTATTCTATACTAGCATATGCCTTAAGCTGCTAACCCTTTTGTTGTTTTCAGTACACCAACCAGTGTGACTATATCCAATGCAGCAAACCCGATCGGGTTATACAGTGTAACAGTGGCGGTTCTAGTTTTTGTTCATACTGGTGAAAATTAATTTTGCATGGCCGACATTCTGATATACAGAATAATATGAAAACGAAAAAACGTTTAATCTGTTTCGTACATTTTTGAATCGACTCAATCCTTTTGATTGTTTTTGCATCTTCTTCCACCTCTTTGCAAAGTTCTAGCGAGATTATCCCAAGATATTTTAAGTTTTCAGCAACAAATTAAGACGCCTGTTTGTCATGATCGCAAATTTGTCAACAACTGCATAATTGTGTGTCTTGAAGAAGTGAAATAAGTTCCTTCTCAATACTAAACATGCAAAGGTTATTCAATCTCTCCTCTGACATGTTTGACCTGAGATAAGTTTTGACTCTCTTCAGGGTTGAAAGGTTTCTTTCGGAGTTGGCTGAAGATACAGGAATTGTTAATGATTGTCACAGGCAGCTATAGTACATAGATAGACATGTGCTTGGGTCTAAGCAGTCTGTTCGAGCAACAGTGCAGGAGTCTGTGATGTGTGATAGACTGATAGCGATAATTATTATGTTAACTTAGATAGAAAGGAAAGATTGGAGATTGGTCGGTATACTTAGATAGATTTTCCTTGTCAAGATTTCCTTTATTGAGAAGGGGAGTGGCCCCAGAGAGTGCATAAAGGCCATTGGGAAGTTGCCGGTAAAGCGTGAGAGATTGATAATTAATTTTAGTGATTACAGGAACGAGGACGGAGAAGCGAGGCGAGAATAGGATAAAGTTTGCATTACTCGTTGGGAAGAAAATTTAGGAGGAGTGACACTTCTCTCTCCCGCTTCGGAGGCGGGAGAGAGAAGACTGAGAGGCAGGAGGAGTAAGCTTATATGGTTGAGAGAAGGAAATGAATCAGTTCTGAAGGAGACAAGGGGGATGCACTGATGTAGGCCTACGTACGCTCTGGTATTTCGTGCACTTTAAATAAAATTTAAACCACTCATTTTTGTAACTCATATAGGGCCTATCTCTATAATAGGCCCTAGTGCAAGATGGTAAGACTTGGAATCTTTAAGCACTGTTTGATCAATAATGGCAATAATTTTCAACTTTGAATATGCCTAAACGTATTCCTGTCATATACATTCAAGTCGGCCTATAACCTCCGCATGAGTCTGTCTTGTCTTTCCAAATGGGATCAGATGGGCATTAGCCACTAGGTAAGGGTAAAATGGAGAGTCCAGATCTGCAGATCTACAGTAGTATATTAAGTTTACTTAAACTTTTATCAGAATGCTAAAGAAACTACATGTAATCACGATAAACCTATCGTCGTTGTCACCACAATAATACTTCACAATATCCGCGCATAACGATCGAGTCCTGGATGTGGATGGTCTTTTGAAGACATATACGGACACGGGACACATGACAATTCGTACCACGTCTGACATGTGATGCAAGCAATCTAATCTTCAAATGAGTCAACTTCGATCTCTCCGCATCCTACACAGCAAGCTATATTAGCCTAACTTTTCTTTCCTAACAGGATATTTGCCTTTTTCTTGATCATTTCCCTCTTAGAATCAGTGCTGTGTCTGGTTTATCATTTCGGCAGGTCAACTTCTTTTCCTTCTTGTTCTTTTTATATCCCGAACCAAGACGTACTCTCGATCTGTTTACTTACTTTCTGTGACTTTGAACTGCATTCAATTTTCTTTTCTTTGGTCTCTGCAGACAAGCACCACTCCTCTTCTAAAGCAGTGTTGCGCTTCTGTAACGTCAAGACACCGAAAATGTTCTCGGCTTTTCGCCTGCTTTCATTAATTGTCACTGAGGAGTGAGGACTTTCCTATAGGGATCGGCCTCAATTTTTTTTAATCTGTTGACTCTAATGGGATGAAGTTCACCTTTTCACCTGTAACTTAATTAGAAGTAGGCCTAAGCAATATTAACTGCCAGAAAGAGCTACTTGCAGTAATGTAAGTAACACTTTTTGGGTTATCTGTTGTTAAAAATATATTGGGTAATGATGAACTTTCAAGTAGGGGTAAGATGAACTACAATTATCCCTCACAGAGCAGTGACGCAGTTAGCGACCACGATGTGTCTGTTTTAATATGCTGAATAACAAATCGATATGATATCCAAATCTATTAAATCAAATACTATTCATAGGCGATGAAAACTTACGGTCGACATAGTCTCCTTATAACCGTTTAATTAATTTTTTTAAATTTTTACTATAGTCAAAGCACACCGTCCCTCCCACAGCTGTCGATCATCGATAGGCCACGCCTCTGTTGGTCGACTGGTAGGGCCTATATATATGACTGCATATTTAATAACGAATCAATAAACAGTCCATCTTACCCCAGTAACGGGGTAAGATGGACATTAAGAAATTAACGTTTAGTAATTGGTTTTAGCATGACCTCGGAGTCCATCTTGCCTGTAGTACCCTTATTAAAGATCTTAGGCCTAGGTCTATCTATAGGCCTATCAGAGCAGAACTTTATCTCAATAAAATGATGGTAGCGTTCTCATGGTGAAGTCAATTTCGACTCTTGATGTCTATGACTTATTTAAGTGGAAATCGCTAAAGCAATATTTTTAAAAGCAGGATAACAGAGGTTGGCGACAGTCCAATGGCTAGCCTGCTAGGCTGTCATCTAAGAGATTGGGGTTCAATTCTCCCCAAGGAAGGAAGAAGGATAGAAGAATGTTTCAAAATTTCTATTCCATTTCCGACACGGTGGCATAAAATGAGTAGGGACCTGTGCACTTCCGTGGGAAGAAGAGGCGGTTAGCGATAGGACTGTTCTTAACAGTCTTCTTCTTCGTATTGTTCTTGTTTTTTCTTGTTCTTGACAATTCTTGTTCTTCATCCTCTTCTTCTTCTGCTTCTTGTTCCTCTTTCTCCAGCTTCTTCTTCTTCTTCTTCCTTTTCTTTTTCTTCCTCTTCTTCACATTCTTATTTTCCTCACCTTTCTCTTCTTCCTCTTCTTCTTCTTCTTCTTCTTCGTATTCTTCTTTTCCTCTTCTTCCCTTTTTCTTGTTCTTCTTCTCTTTCTTTCTTCCTCCACCTCCTCTTTCTCTCCTTCTTCTTCTTCTTCTTCTTCTGCTTCTGCTTCTTCTTCTTCTTCTTCTTCTTCTTCTTCTTCTTCTTCTCCGCCTCCTCCTCCTGTTCTTCTTCTCTTTCTTCCTCCACTTCCTCTTTCTCTCCTTCTTCTTCTTTTTCTTCTTCTTCTTCTTCTTCTTCTTCTTCTTCTCCTCCTCCTTCTTGTTCTCCTTATTCCTTTTTCTCCAGCTTCTTCTTTTCTTCTTCTCGTTCTTGTTCTTGTTTTTTCTCCTTCTCCAGCTTCTTCTTCTTCATCATCTTCTTCTTGTTGTTTCTCCTTCTCCAACTTCTACTTTTTCTTCTTCTTCTTCTTCTTCTTCTTCTTCTTCTTCATCATCATCATCATCATCATCATCTTCTTCTTCTTCTTCTTCTTTTTCTTCTCCGCCTCCTCCTCCTCCTGTTCTTCTTCTCTTTCTTCCTCCACTTCCTCTTTCTCTCCTTCTTCTTCTTCTTTTTTTCTTCTTCTTCTCCTCCTCCTCTTTGTTCGCCTTATTCCTTTTTCTCCAGCTTCTTCTTTTCTTCTTCTCGTTCTTGTTCTTGTTTTGTCTCCTTCTCCAGCTTCTTCTTCTTCATCATCTTCTTCTTGTTGTTTCTCCTTCTCCAACTTCTTCTTTTTCTTCTTCTTCTTTTTCTTCCTCTTCTTCTTCTTGTTCTTCTTCCTCCTCCTCCTCCTCCTCCTCCTACTCCACCACCACCACCACCACCACCACGACCACCACCACGACCACCACGAAAACCACCACCACCACCAACACCTGTGACCACCACCACCACCACCACCACCACCACCACCACCACCACCACCACCACCACCACCACCACTACTGCTACTACTACCACCACTACTACTACTACTACTTCTTCTTTTTCTTCTTTTCTTCGTCTTCTCGAATGTCAACGGGAAGATTGTTCCAAAGGGATTGGCCAACGCACGAGAGTGCACGGTTCGTGTTGACGTATACGGCTGCAAGGTACCAGGAACACCAGACCTGCAATCTGACTGACTTATATGAAACCGGCACCAGCAGCTCTCGCATACATGAGGGAGCACACAGCGTGCCAACGAAGCCTGGTCAAGAAGAAGGCTCTTGAATTTGATTATGATAGGTAGGCCCCAATTGTGTTTTGGCCAGGTGAAGTCAGAGCCGATTTGATGAGGGGGAATGATGACGTCTAGTTTTGTACCTTTGTCACGATATTCAGCATTGACGTAACACAGGTGCGCGAATCCGATGGATGACAGCTGGAGTCAAGCTGGACGTAAGTCATCCACGTTTTTAATGACTGATGATGACTCGGTTCAATCAGATCAGCTGTGTGCAGTCATAATTAATAGACCAAAGTACAATGTGCCGCAGTTTATAAGCATTTAATAAGCATTTATTACTTTCTCCATGCAGTCGATGGTATATTATGATGACCTTCATTTGTGCCATTTTGTGTGAGAAATTGAGAAATGCGAAATTTTATAATTTAAAGTATAGATGAGAACTTCGTGGTAATGCTGATGCTGATAGCGTGCATATTTTACAGAAAGGGAATTGGTCAAGCAGATGCGCATTGTTGCTAGTGATATAAAACATGACAGGAGGAAATAAAAGAAAATCGGAAAGAAGGGATTTTACTCAGAAACAAAGACGAATAAGGCTAAGATGAGCTCCACGTCGCTAATCATGATTACCTCCGCTAATAACTCTTAGTCTAATGCGTCAGAAGTTTGCGTTGCTTCCGCTGGCCATAGCCGTGCCTTGCAGCCGCTGACAGGCAGGCTCGAGACAGAGACCGCAGCTGCAGCAGCCAGCTGCTTTGGCACAGAAGCAGCAGGGTGACGGGCGGCTTCAACGCAGATGGGCTATCGACACTTGGCCGTAAGAAATAAACCACATTGGATGGCGTAAGAATACGCGTATTGTCCATAGATAAGGATTCATCTCAATAACCCTGTAACAGTTGAACAACTGTAATCCTACTTGTAAACGTGTTTCTACCGCAGTCTAGTACTGCGGCCCTTTGTGCTGATGCAGAAAATCTCAACGACGCATGCGCGGCGTTGTCGACTTCCGCTAGAAGCAGACGATCGATGTCGTTTGAATAACAAGTGAATGATAGCATCGGCTATGTTGAGGGCTCGAAGCGCCATCTGCCTGAGGCGATACCCAATTAACAAGTCGCAACACCCTCGCGGTTTCCTAAGTGGGAAGAAGTGCTCGTGTCTCCACTCAGCCAGGTCTTCTGCAGTCGCTGAGAAGCATCGTGAACTCACTGTTTGCCATAAGCAGCCTCGCGTGCAAGGTGGGAATTTATGAAACAGACGTTGTGGGAAGTGCCGCGTTATTTTTGGTTCCAGTGCGCCGTGCTCTTCATACAACAAAACTATGTACAATTTTAAGAAAATAATGTACTAAACTGCAAGCGTAAATTCCACACCTGTGTATACCACCTAAGTTGGCCTACTAAATATACTAACTGGTGGTAGCCAGGAGCGGTCGCAGACCCCATTTCAGAAAAGAACACCGAAACCAAGGTTACGCAGGTACAGACAACGATGACATTAAATAGACTCGTTTCGTGTCATACATAAATAAAATTTGTTATTCTGTATAAATTCAACGTTTAGCTATTTGAGCGTTCTGCTACAGTATAATAACACTACATAATGCTGCCTAATTTACCAGCACCGCACGTATAGCCTACGCTTAATGCTCAATGTAAATAGAAATGCAAATCTTGGAAATATCTCAGCGCCACACAAAAGTCGCGTCTGGGAGACAGCTTATCACCGGCGCTATATCAGATCTTGTCCGTTCCGGTGCCAGGTCAGAATCCGGGGAGGTCGATCCCAGGAGACAGCATGGGGCTACAATCGCAATCGGTGATGATGATGGTCGTGTGGTGGTGCAGGAATAGAATCAGGATAGGATAGCTGGAAGAGTTCGGTTTCAGTCGTGAGTGGAAAGCAGCAGAGGAGAGTGCAAGCGGAGGAGGGGTGAAATTAACAGGCGAGATCACAGGAGGAAGAGCAAACTGGCGGAGATCTTTCGGGAGTTCATTCCAAAAGCCGGTGCAGCATAGACTATATAAGCGCTGAATTTCAGAACGGAGCAGTCGATAGCGTCCAAACAAAAGCGCAAGTAGCCCTACTACACAATCGCGATGGGCCAACGTGTCGATTCGGATAATAGCTTGATTTATTGAATAAATTGTTATATAGACCTATGAATAGAACTGCTTGCTGACGAGCTCTGACGTCATGCAAGACGTTTGATGTGATGCTGAGATGATGCCGAGATCAGACCTATGGAGTATAATGGAGACGTCTTAAATATATAGCTATTGAAATTGTAAATGGACATTCATATAGCGCTCTAAGTGCAAAACAAATCGACGGCAGTAGCTATAGTGTAGGCTAGCAAAGAGAGCCAGTGGCGGCGATCTTGTCTGAGAGGTGGGGGGGGGACAAAGTCGGCCACGATCTCGCCGACGACCTTTTTTTTAAATCTTGTCCCAAAAAATTTTTTTTCCCACTTCATCTCCAAAAAATTTCCCTTTCATCTTCGAAAAAAGTTGATGACCTTTTTTATAGTCATTGACCTCAGTTCTCCTACTTTAAAAAATTTTGCCGTAAACTTTCAAAAATTTTCTACCATCTCGTCTTCCAGAAACCGAAAAAAATCACATCTCATCTTCGAAAAAAGTTGATGACCTTTTTGTTAGTCCTCAACCTTACTTTCGTCACTTTTCCTGAATCACCCTTCCTTATGTCAACAACCTTATTTTTTCCGAATTCATCTCCTCATTTTTCTCTTCTTTTTTTCCTTCTTTACTTCTCTTACACAGTTTTATCTCTTTTATTCTTTACATTTTGGGGGGACACTTCTGCTAAAAGACTACTTTTCTCGTCAAAATGGCACTGAAAACTCGTTTTCGCCCTCACACACAGATGCATTTGGTGACCTTTTTCGTGTATCTTCAAAATTTGGGGGGGTCCGATGCATGGCGTGTCCCCCCCACTCCTAAAGGTGGGGGTCCTGTCCCCGCGACCCCCCGGGATCGCCGCCCATGGTCCGGAGATAGAAATGGTGTTACTCTGGAACAGCTTCTCCCTCATCAAGATTCTGTTGGGCAAAGGATAGGCAATCGCATTAAATCGTTGAATGGTAGGCCTACCACAAGTTTCAGGGTCCAAACATAAGAAATCGGAACCAATGTGCCTACCACATGTACACATGTATATATATATATATATATATATATATATATATATATATATATATATATATATATATATATATATATATATATATATATATATATATATATATATATATATATATATATATATATATATATATATATATATATATATATATATATATATATATATATATATAGTGAGAGAGAGAGAAAGCAGTGACGTGACAAATACAAAGAACGACATCCGGTGACAGATATATATATATATATATATATATATATATATATATATATATATATATATATATATATATATATATATATATATGTGTGTGTGTGTGTGTGTGTGTGTGTGTGTTAATGTTTCTCAAGGTGGAACACAAAAACAACCTGGCCGATATTAATTTTGAAACTTCAAATTATAGACACACCCTAATATATTATATATATATACTGGCTATATATATATATATATATATATATATGTAGGGTGGTAGGCCTTTAAGATGCATCCGTCTGGACTGGGCATTATAATTAACTTGCCAGTCGGTGGCCTGTCTTCAGAGGAATGTACGCCTACAGTCTGAGCGTGGGGAGCTGGCAGATGCACGTGCAGACAGACTGACTGGCGCCATGTAATTTAAAGGTATGCCGTGTAGGAAGGTTTAGATAGGGCTATATAAATGATAGCCCTTGAGGCAGAGCAGAGCAGAGAGAGATCGGGATCCAGCGCGTTCGTCACACGGCTTAGGCCGGACCTCTGTCCCGTTTGTCAACCGGGACACGGGGTCCTAGCGTGTATAACATTCGTATGAATAAACATCGTCAACGACGTGTTCTCTCTCTCGATATACATCTAGTAGTGGTCACTTCAACCGCCGCTACAACTTGGTGGAGAAGCCACGGTTTCGAATCCTTTTCGTACCTAAGTTCCCGACCGCTGGTGTATCTTCAACGACTCACCGGCCAGTTCCTGAACTGTCGGCTAAAGCGATCTCGCCATCGTCTGCCAGTGACGCGGTTAACAACAACGCCGACAACAACGTCAAGCCAAGCCAAACATCGCACATCATCATCGTGGACAAGAATGCCGTCGAGTCAACGGATGCCACGACTTCCTGCTACCTACATGTACTTTCGATGCCGATTCCGCGAGCCTACGCCATTGCGCCTCACATCAAGTCCGACAGGTGCGCCTCACCGTTCGCTCACGAAGTTTCGATCACGACTTCACGTTTCTCCGCTGCCGTCACCTCTACACTTCATGGTAACATTCTTCTTAACGATCACTTATCTGGTTAGACGTGTGGTGGGTCCAGTATGAGAATTGTAGAAAAAGACTGGGGGTGGGGGGTTAGAACTTGATTCATGAGGAGTTTGGGTGTGTAATCAAGACTTTACTATGGGGTCCTAACAGTCTTGTTGTCCTCGAGACCAAGGTCTTGGTCTCGAGTGCACTCGAGTTCGTTTTTAAAAGTCTTGGTCTTGGTCTCGAGGTTCAAGGTCTTGGTCTTGGTCTTGGTCTTGAGGTTCAAGGTCTTGGTCTTGGTCTTGGTCTTGAGGTTCAAGGTCTTGGTCTTGGTCTTGGTCTTGAGGTTTAAGGTCTTGACAACAAGACTGGGTCCTAAGAAAGACTAGGGGGTTTAACCCCCCCCCCAACCCTCGACAATTCTCACCCTGGGTGGGTCGGCGCCATCGCCATCAACTTCCATCGTTTCCTCATCGTTTCCTCGTCGTCTCAGTGCTTCATCCTATAATCATTCTCGAACAGTTTGCCTGCAACTACCGCCATTCTTCGATTCCAGAATCTGTCTTCATGAGAAACGGTCTAATTGCTGAAGGTTTATCAATGGACTGGAAAGGCAACGCTTTCTTCATTTCGAAGTTGATTGTTTAATTTATATATTGTTTGGCGTAACTAATAATTTTGATATTTATGATTAAGGGGTTTATTAGCACAATTTATTATTATCTATGGCCGATTATAACTCTTTGTATTTATTGTAGTCCTATCTTTCTAGCAGTTCGATCTGTATTTTAATGGATTTGATTAGCTATGATTTTAAGCTTCTAAGGATCTTAATATTTAGACGTTTTCCTCTCATGTGTATAATTTCCATTGCTACCGCTCTAATTAAGCGCATCAGTACTGTGGCCGAGTTTGACCGGTGCCTCTGCATTTGGCTTTCATGAAACAGAGTTATACCAGGCATGCAGTCAGCTATTTGTGTACATGATTTCCTCGAAAGACGTTACTTAGCCAAAAGTCGGCTAATTAAGCTAATCACGTTGCTGCGCGCCGACCACTATAACCAGTTACAGAGTAGATAGTCCACATGGTCTCATGATGGCAGGATATGCCTTTCTGTCTTAAAAGCAAGTGATACTCCCTTATACAGCAACACAGGCATTACTGAAAATGCGTTCGAGGGAATACGTACCTTTTGTCGGACCCAGATTAAGCCCGCTACACAGATTAAACGCGGAATACGCTAATAAGTCGCAAAAGTATGAAGATGTTTTGTAGCGCTTTTACGGAATCTCATTGCATACTGTCATGACCCAATACTTAGTCTGCCCTGAACGTGGTTAATAGATATGAACGCGCACTGAACAGTGAACACCATGTGCAGCAGATATTTCTTAATGATGTAAACCGTACGTATGTTTGAATTCATTGATTTAGTATACGATGTAACCGATTTTGACGACTAGTATTCGGACAAGTGATGAACTGCCTTAAGCTGCTGATTCTCTTTGATGACTTTGTACCATTTCATTTATTCACCATATTGCATTTAGGTATCTGTTAGATTTTGTTTAAACTTTTATTTCATGCATGCATCTTACGTTTGAGGACAAACGTTTTTCAAAGAGTGGTCGTATGTAGGGTGGTAGGCCTTTAAGATGCATCCGTCTGGACTGGGCATTATAATTAACTTGCCAGTCGGTGGCCTGTCTTCAGAGGAATGTACGCCTACAGTCTGAGCGTGGGGAGCTGGCAGATGCACGTGCAGACAGACTGACTGGCGCCATGTAATTTAAAGGTATGCCGTGTAGGAAGGTTTAGATAGGGCTATATAAATGATAGCCCTTGAGGCAGAGCAGAGCAGAGAGAGATCGGGATCCAGCGCGTTCGTCACACGGCTTAGGCCGGACCTCTGTCCCGTTTGTCAACCGGGACACGGGGTCCTAGCGTGTATAACATTCGTATGAATAAACATCGTCAACGACGTGTTCTCTCTCTCGATATACATCTAGTAGTGGTCACTTCAACCGCCGCTACAACTATATATGTATATATATATATATATATATATACAGAAAGATCCTACGAATAAAATGGACGCAGAGAATAACCAACGAGGAGATATTTCGGCGAGTGGACAGAGCAGAGACGATCTTACAAAAAGCTATGAGGCGTAAACTGGGGTTTTTCGGGCATATCGCTAGAATGACGGACGACAGAAAACTTAAGACTCTGGTTTTCGGAATAATGGATGGAACCAACAAGAAAGGTAGACCACATCGGGAATGGAGGGAGGACATAGAGGACTGGTGTGAAGACTCACTACAAAAACTGTTTCATCTGGCTCAGGACAGACGAGGCTGCATGGAGGAGGAAGACGAAGCTGACATTGGACGCCTACGAGCATGCTCATGGTGATTGATGATGATGATGATGATGATGATATATATATATATATATATATATATATATATATATATATATATACACTGTGTCCGGAAATAAAGGGAACCCTTTTGTAAATAATGAAAATAATTAGTAAATGTACTTCGATTTTCAAAATTTCAAAACTGTTTTAATCCTGACATAATTATCAACAAATTTGGCAATTTATGAACGGCCTCCGCTAAAAAATTACGTCATAGTGACGTCGCAAATTAGAAATTTAAACAAACACTTTGAAAATGGCTTTCAGCCAAGAAGACGAAATTACCATAAGATTTTTACGAAAAAACAAACATTTCGGACACTTTGAACAAACCTTGTAGCATAATATCATTCAAGTATAAAAATAAAATTCAACCACAATGCATTATTGATACGTAACATTTCAAAAATAATTGACGTCATTTTTAAGGAAAATGTTAGGTGCCGTCTTCCTTAACTTTGAATTCTGATGCAAATGACGTCATTGTGACGTCGTTGATCGATAGCCAACCTTTATATTTTCAACACTTTTAGGTATCTGTGTCAGGATTAAAATAGTTTTGGAATTTTGAAAATCGAAGTACATTTACTAATTATTTTCATTATTTACAAAAGGGTTCCCTTTATTTCCGGACACAGTGTATATATATGACACCCGATATATTGCCGTTTGTTTCTTGCGTCACTGCCATAGGCGCCGACTTTTGCTTTTGTCTCTGGGTGCCAATAGGTGCATGGGTCTTCCCTCCCCTCCCCTAACCCCTCCCCTTAGGTAGGTGAGTTTTAGCGGATTTTCAGAGAAAGAAAATTGTTTTCTTGTCAAGGCTTTCAGTGTTATTATTTATTTATTATTTTAAATGATAAATAAATAAATATATAATTTATTTATGTACGGGCTGTGGCTGTGAGATCATGCAACGTTGGGTATTTGTGTTGTAGTTGTAGGCCCCTACTTCTCGCGTTGCGAGATTACTGCTTAGGTGTAAAAATTTCAATTTGGGGCCCCAATTCCTCTGGGTGCCAGGCACCCACTGAACGTTTTCTCTGGGTGCATTGGCACCCAAGGCTCCCAAGAAGTCGGCGCCTATGGTCACTGCTCCTTTTCTATGACACCCGCGGCTTTTCTTATTCTTGTTACTCTCTTTATCTCTCTTTCTCTTTCTCTCTTTCTCTCTCTCTCTCTTTGGTACCTGCTGTTCCTCCTTCTGTTTTACGTCACTACCCTCTGTAGCGGGGCTAGCAGGGCTGTAGTGGTAAAATTTGAGGCGAGTCTACGCTACCGGTGACCAACATTTGAAGACCTTTTTTAGGAAAAATTTCAGACTTTTCACCATTTCGTCTCTGAAAAAGTTGATGACCTTTTTTTAGTCATTCGCCCTAAAAACCTTACAAAACCTCTCTTTTTCCTCAAAATTTCATCTACAGAGGTAAGTATACGCTGTGTACCCGCGTATACCCTCGTCTACAGCCATGAGTATACGCTCTCAAATTTCTCTAGAGGTAAGTATACGCTGTATACCCACGTATACCCTCGACTACAGCCCTGGGGGCTATTATTATCAATTGCCTTGTTTATCTAAATTTGTTTAATATAGGAATAGTTTAAGCTAGTTAATTTCAAGCGGCGTTAGGTCTAATTACTAAGCGGCGCCATAATATGAATTTAAATGTGAAGCCAAACGGCAAGTCACTGCAGGCTAACTACGCATTTGAAAATATGTAAACTGGTTGTCATGGCAATTGACTATGCCAACCAATGAAATCGCTGGCAACGACATCTTTGAAAATTAGTTTGAAATTCCACAGAATACTGTCGTGGTGTTCAGAGATTATTAGACGCAAGCAATGTAGCTAGTTTCTAATAAATCGTCAGATTTAAGCGTCAGATGCACTTTAGCTCCAACTAGAGAGTTAAAAGAGAAAGTTGGTTAATTATCGTAAGCGAAACGAGAAAGGACTGACGACGATATTAAACGAATTCTGTCGGTTGGTCCGATCGGTGAAAGAGATTTTGGTTTCGTGGGTAAATTTTGCATTGGTTTATAAGAATGGGACGAACTTTGGAGTTATCTGCAATTGAACTATGGCCTACATGCGGTAATCGTTGAAGCACTCGAAACGGACTCATCTGATTCCGTGACTGTGTGATCCTGCGTTAGTCTACAATCTACTTGTTATTCCACGTCAAAAGAAGGATTACTTGCCATCGATCTAAGAAAGACAGATGAATGGCGAGAGAAAGACCAAATTATTGTTTATAATCTAACGGCTCAAATAAGGCCTCTCTCCGAAAAAATAATAATAATGAGAACTGTTTCTTCTGGGTGTGAAAAGTGAAGTAGGCCTACCCTCCAGTCCAAAATTTGGGGGTCCGGGTACCATTCGTACTTTCCGAAAACTACGCCTATGAATGCACAGAATAACTAGAAGTGTGGAGCCAACGAACGGATTCCCGTCGACAATTGACAGACATGCATGCCATGGATGTTCAGCGGTGCGATATAGGCCCTAATAACCTTCCGAGACCATCTGCAGACGGAGACTTCGATATCAAGACTATATATAGGCCTAGTATACGGTTCTTGTAATGATACCAAGATAGACCTATGCGCCTATACTGTAGACCTGCAAATTCAACAAGCACTATCAGTTTTAGATGGGTTTGTGCATTGCGTCACGCCGTAGGCCCATCCTATAATGATGCAAAGATACGGCGCATGGCATAAACATAGGCCTATCTTTGAAGCGTTTACGTGTTGCCGTTTACGTGTCTGAGAAGGTTACGGAATGACGATGGGATCGATTAGATGCAATTTATTTTCTTTTAGATTTTATAAGACGTTATCTAATGGTTTCCGCCTCATTACGTGTCCTGTAATGGATCGTCTCTTCTCTTGGATGAATCCTGCAACTGATCATATGACTGTTAAGAGACAACGTCGACTTTAGCCATCAGCATCAGTTACAACAACGCCAGAATCTGCTGCACGATTTGACTGTGGTCGATTAAACTGGCTGATGATGGGCAGAGGCATCACACACATTAAACCACAAGAACGTCGAAGACCTTATACATGCATCCTGAACTGACTCTGCCTGCAGAAGGTCCGCAGTGAAATCCTTTTCCTCCACGGATATCAGTTCATTCATACTATCCAACTGCACTGCATCAGTCTTTGCTGGCGAAATCCGGACCGCGAGCGCGAAATTAGGGGATACAAATGAGTTGCTAAAGGTGAATGTCTACTGCTATAGGCTACAAAGTCATGCAGATGCAGAAAGTCAAAATAAAGATATGAGTGACTGAATAATGCTTTCAACTTTTTGGTTCGACAAGAGAGGCTCTAGTCTTGCTGCTCGATCCCAGCAGTCCGAACCTATATAGGCCAATGCTATGCAGCAGTGCGAATAAATAAAAATTTGTTAACACTAACGTAGTGTGTAACTGAACTCAGTAGCGTGAATCAGTCATTATCCGTTAGTGGAAGTTTGGAATATTGTTTTGACCAGTGCATTTATTCAATAACTAGCTGTAACCCGTGAAAAATCACGGTATATAAAACAATTATTGCAGTGATAACAATTAAGCTTACTTCCCCGTTATATTATGACGTCATATTATAGGCCTATAGCCGTCGTCAAGACAGCCGTCGCCAAGGCGGCAGTATAGTGACGTCACAATAGTGTTTGTTACGGGACAGACAGACAGACGTACATCGGTTATTATGTTGTTTGATTACGATTCCTGCGAAATGTGTAGGCGCTATAGCCTATATTCATAGGCGTAGACTGGGGGAGCCGGGGCACGTGCCCCTCAATAATTGAGAAGGGGGCAATGCCCCAAAAATCGAGAGGAGAATTTCTTGAAATATTAAAATATTATGTTTCAATATAGACAAACTTCTTATAAAACAGAAAAACAGAGACAAAGAACTGAAATACTATCAGAAATTCATAATGAAAGCAAAGATTTATTTATATCTTCAATATCTTCAATATGAAACGAGTTTACTTGTAAACAAAACACACCCATTTCATATGTATTACGTAACACCGGAAGCCTCTGAGGCTCATTGATTGGCCAGGCCAGAGCCTTCGATTTATAATTGAAGGCTTTGGTCTAGACCAGAGGTGAAAAAGGTTGTTTTTTCGGTTTTGGGGTTTTAAAAAAGACAAGAAACAAGAAAATCACAAAATTTGCTTCTTTGGTTTTTTAAAGTTCTTATTCTTTTAGAAGTTATTTTAATAACATTGATTTAATGATTTTAATTTTCAGAAATCGCAACCGGATTAATGTGACTAGGAGCTCATGTTCATGCCATTTTTTCACGATTTTATTATCCGAAATCCTCAAATCTTAAAAACAAATAACCAAAACAACAAAAACCATAAAAACCAAAGAGAAAACGAAAAACAAATAACAACTTTTCATCTTGAAAAAACTTGGTACTTTTGTGCACCCATGGTCCAGACCCTCATGCCCCACCCAATATTTTGGGCAAGTTTACGCAAGTGCCTATATTAAAGCGCTATATAAAGTATCTGTATTCATACATACGTACATACATAGGCCTACTATGCTGCTATAATTATGAGCTGATCTTTCTTAGATCGATGGCAAGTAATCCTTCTGTTGACGTGGAATATATAAGTAGATTGCAGACTGACGCAGAATAACGGAGTCACGGAATCAGATAAGTCCGTTTCGACTGCCTGAACGATTATCGTAGCCTACGTATACGCCATAGTTCAATTGCAGATAACGCCATAGTTCAATTTCAGATAACGCCATAGTTCAATTGCAGATAACGCCATAGTTCAATTGCAGATAACTCCAAAGTTCGTCCCATTCTTATAAACCAATGAGAAGTTTATCCACGAAACCAAATCACTTTCACCGATCGGACCAACCGACAGAATTCGTTTAATATCGTCGTCAGTCCCTTCTCGTTTCGCTTACGATAATTTAACTCTCTATGTTCAAGCTAAAGTACATCTGACGCTTAAATCTGCGGATTTATTAGAAACTACCTACGTTCCTTGCGTCTAATAACATCTTAACAACACGGCCGTTTCCTGTTGAATCTCAAACTAATTTTAAAATATGTTGTTGCCAGCGATTTCATTGGTTGGCATCGCCAATTACCATAGTAACCAGTAGGCCTACACATACTTCCGATTGCATAGTGAGCCAGTGACTTGCCGTTTGGCTTCACGTTTAAATTCATTACGTCTGATATTATGACGCCGCTTAGTAATTAAACCTAACGCCGCTTGAACTTAACTAGACTATATGAAATTCCTATATTAAACTAATTGAGATAAACAACGCATTTGATTATACCAACCCCGCTACGGAGAGCAGTGACGTAAAACAGAATGAGCAACAGCGGGTACCAAAGAGACAGAGGCAGCGACGTAAAGAATGGACAGAGAGACAAAGAGAGAAAACAACGAAGTTACAAAGAAAGGGAGAGACAGCGGGTGCCAAAGAAAGAAAGAGAGAGAGAGAGCAGTGACGTAACAAGCAGAAATAAAGACAGCGGGTACCAAAAAGATAGAAGGCAGTGACGTAGGCCTAACAAACAAAGGGAAAGTTCACGAGTGCTGAAGAGATAGAGTAATGACGTTACAAACAGACTAACAGACAGATGGTGTCAAAGATAGGGAACGGTGACGTAATAAACAAAACGCAATAAAGCGGAAGCCAAAGTGAGTAAGTAGTGACGTAATAGCAAACACAGCGGGTGACAGAGCAGTGAAGTAACAAACAGAGGGAGAGTCAGCGCGTGCAAGAGGGAGAGAGAGCGAGAGAGAGAGAGAGAGAGAGAGAGAGAGAGAGAGAGAGAGAGAGAGAGAGAGAGAGAGAGAGAGAGAGAGAGAGAGAGAGAGAGAGAGAGAGAGCAGTAACGTAGCAAGTAGAAGAAGAGAAAGCGGGTGACAAAGAGACAGAGCAGTGACGTAATGAACAGAAGAAGAGAAAACAGGTAACAGAGAAAGAAAACAGTGACGTAATAAACAGAAGGAGAGATAGCGTGTGACAAAGAGATAGAGACCAATGAATAAACAAACCATTAGATGGCGTATTATAAAATGTAAAGGAAAAGAAAATCCATTTAATCGATTACAGGATTCACAGACAAGCAATAAAATTATCTTGTTTACAGAAATTAAGACATCCTACAACTGCTATCACGTTCCAGATACAGAAGACATAGAAGCGATGGGTATAAGGATACAGATAGAAGAGAAGAAAGATTAGCGATATAAGACGAACGTGTAATGAGGGGGAGATTTAGGACAGATATCATAATCTCGGAACGAGATTTCCTTACAGCAATCAGTTGCAGGAATGTGCGCTATAAACAGATTCTATAGAAATTTACACCAATTATAAAACCAGTTAAAATGCTTGAATATATGTATGAAGCAATAATATTGATGTTGTTGATTAAGTATCTTCGCCATCACACGATTATTTTTTCTTGTTTGCTGTTGTTTTCTTATAGTGTGATATTTTATCGTGCGTGGTGAATAGGGCCTAGTCCTTGTCTTGAATCTTGAATGCCTACGTGTAGTCAATGGTTGAAACAACCGCACATGTTTTAAAGAAAAACTAGACTCGCAAAAACTCAACCTGAAATAGTCAACTATATGGGCTTAAGTCAACAGATGTGCATAATAAATATTGAATAATGCCATCATGGTTTTGATAAACTCGCATAAGGCTGTCGAAGCATGAAACATCCGAGAGCTCATCTTGCTGTGCATCATTTGTGTCATAGATTTTACGATTAGCTGCCATTATGTCGATTATGCAGCAAGCTATAGATTTATAGGTGAACGTTGATGCAGATCAGACTTCACTGCAAATCACTAAGTCTGTAACAATCAACAGATTTCGTACAGCAGAAAATCTTTCGACTCGAATATCTAGGCCTACAGTAGAAGTGAAAATCGCACTTCTTTTACTTCGACTGTTACGCAGCGTACAGTAGCAGCAAACTTTTGGCTAAAATGTGATTAGCTCCAAACATTTGCGATCTACTTCCTTCATTCCTAAATTTTAATCGCGATAGGAAAGGAGTAGAATGCTAACCGATTAAGCGACCAGACTGAAGCGGAAATTACCGTCTTACAATTAACTGCATGAAACGTATGCAAAATATTTATATTTTGGTCTTTAACTTCATTTCAACTTCTGATCCGTTATCATCGTAGCTCGTGCAATTATTCATCCTTGAACAGACGTAAAGCTAATCCGACTCCAGTCTCCATTTGTTGACCTCCTTCTTTACTCTAGAGCCACAAAGTTCGTTGACTTCCTGTGAAGTAGTTTGTGTCACAGACCTAAGTTTAGGACTCGATGGCAAAGAAGACGACAAACAGTCCTGCTTCAGATTTCTATTCGACTTTTCTGGAATGGCCAGAGGTGTCGTCAACGTCGTCTTTACCTCTTCTGATTGATTCAGCTGGGACGAAGAGAACCATTTCCGTGGCGTCGAAACTCTCGTCAACGCCGAGTTCAGAGTTTGTGACTTGGCGGGAAGTTTAGTCTGCCTTTCGAATTGTAAAGAATTGTTAGAAGTCGGACGTGAGATAAGACTCCCGTAACCTGACTCGCCGATATCCTCTGAACTCTTACCATTTTTTAAAGGAGTAGGCATAGGTTTAGGCCTAACAGGAAGCCGCAGCTTGGCTTCTGGTGATAGGCTTGTTTTGTGTGGTGATTCAGAGGAATCTGGTGATAAGCCTGTCTTCTGGGATAGGTAAGGAAACTCTTGTAAACTCATCTTTCGCGGATAATCATAAGGATCTGGTGATAAGCTTGTCTTCTGCGATGGGTGAGGAAACTCTTGGAATAAACTTATCCCTCGTGAATAATAATAAAGATCTGGTGATAAGCTCGTCTCTTCTGGAGGGTCAGGAATAACGTAAGGGTTGACGTCATCCTCAAAGTAGTTCTCGTCCGGTACTCCACGTCGCTCTGAGTCTGAGTTCTCTGGACTTCTGCTTCTGGGAAACAGAGGAGGAGGAGGAGGAGGAGGAGGAGGAGGAGGAGGCGATGGCGTTGGTGACTGGGTGTCGGAAGATTCCTACAGGAAAAGGCAAATTGGTAAGTAAAGAAAAAGTACCGGTAACAGCAAAGATCTCATTTCCATAGCGTATCATCGAGGAGGCGCTCATATCCCGTTCTTCGGTTCTTGAGCAGGCGTATGGACCTAACCCAAGGTCCTTGACATGCACACGGGGACCAGTGTATCGTACGACTTGCTCTTATTTTACTTCCCAGCTTAAGCCGATGCCAAATTGACTGCTTGGTAACAGAGCCAAGTGTGCGTAAACAAATGTCCAGGGACCAGAGTAATTATGCGGAAACCACTCAGCAGTCATGATCCGAATGTTAAGGCGACCGTATACCAAACGATCCGACTGGTGGAATGGAGTCGGATCTGATTGGTGCGGTGTGCGGTGGGCTTCAGATTGCAGTCCGAGAGAGCTTTGACTGTTTCCTCTTTATGCGACACGGTGGCGTGCGTCGTCGATAGGCCTACTGCGGGGATGACTTATGCGAGGCCGATGGGTCGGGTGCGACTATCTATGTATAAACTCACAATAGCTTACTTGTCAGCTTACTAAAATCTTAAGACATTCATTTCAATAGGTTATGTAATAAGCTTATGTTCTAGGAGTTTGCAGATTATTTAAGAGAAATACTTGTACACATACGAGAATTGTCACCCATTCTTTGTCTGGTGACTTGTCTGGTGACTTAATACGTGTGTTTTGACGTTCTTCATGTATATCGAATTTATCCTAAAACACATCAAAATTGAAAATAATGCTCAACAATAGCGCATGAGAATAAACGTACGCCACTTATGACCATTCCAACGGTTGAAGAATTTCTTCCAGTGCATGCCTTCAGTCTCAGCGCTCTGAATTTACGATTTCAAGTCAATCACATTTACTGGATCGACAATTCCTTTTGCCTTCTGACTCCGCGGAATTAAGTGCATCCTATCCACTCTCTACTGTAATTGTTACAAACTGTTCTGAGGCGAACTTGTCTTAAGTAAGATTCCAATTATCAGGGAAAGTTGACAAGACTGTCGAAGGTCAGATTTCTTGGATATTTGAATTGACACCGACTACTGCTGATGTACCTGTATGTATGTGTGCACGCGTGAATGTATGTATAATTATATGTTCATATGTATATATCTCTTTATGTATCTCGACTTTAAAAAGCGCCTTTTAAAAATTCCTCAGAAGCTCTGATTGCTAATTGTTTATAGCAATTCATGTTTATAGCCTACATGTAGGCCTATAGAAGGTTTAATGTCGATGATAGAACTAACTGTTGTGATTAAACTATTGTAATATAATTATTGTGAATGAATATACCGAAGAAAATAAAAGATGCTATAGAAATGGGACAGCTTAGAATTCGATGTTTGATCTTCACCTGCGAAGAATCTCCAACATAATTACTTGTTCATGTTAAGTCATGCAATTGCTGAGTGGGTCTACCTCTGAGATGCTGTCATCTGATTGATAACAGTTACTGCTCTCAGTCCTCTTCAGTTTCGTAGGCTTCAAACGAGAAACGATCTTTCTGAAAAATCCCTTTTTAATTTGAGTATGTAAATGAGTCAGTTCCGCTCTCATCTTTGTCAACATTGCCTAAACAACAAAAACCCTTTTGAGTCCATAAAAGATACAGACTCAAAGACATTCTATTGTGACATATGAACACTTTTTTATTACGCCAAATAGGCAGAATCAACAACCAAAACCAAAATGAAACAATTAAGAATAAAAATACATAGCATTAACTAGAGAATAACATAACAGCTCACTGTACATATGTAATCAAACATATGCCAACACCAGACTGGTGTACGTAGCGGTCACTGACATTATAAGGCCACTGCGGTTGAAAGGTGCCAATGAATAACTGAATAATATTGAATGTTCGTTTAGAATTCGGAGTTGGTCTGATCTAAAAGAGTTGAACATCGGATAACTGGACATTATAAAATTATTTAATATAGGGCCCAGAGTATGTAATGTAATTCTATATAGGCCTATAGTGCATTCTCGGATCTCTACTGAGGCACGCTACCAGCCCAGCCCCGGCAGAACAAAGCAATGATTTGTTTGAGGAAGAAAGATTAATTCTGTATACCAGGCTGGCTTTGTGAAATTTTGGCTGGGAGTTAAAATGTAACACGTGTGGATCAAGGACCTAATAAGCGCCTGCTGGTGAAGCCGCCCGAAACGCCCAGTGTTTTCCGACCAGAGTCAGACTGGGATTAAGCGAAGCCCCGATCACAACGGTTTTGGACCGTAATTTTAGATGGAACAGTTTAACAGCACCAAATGAATAGTTTTGTACCGTTTTCACCGTATAGCTAAAGCTAATTATCAATATGCAGTCTTGTTGTCAAGACCTTAAACCTCAAGACCAAGACCAAGACCAAGACCTTGAACCTCAAGACCAAGACCAAGACCAAGACCTTGAACCTCGAGACCAAGACCAAGACCAAGACTTTGAACCTCGAGACCAAGACCAAGACCAAGACCTTGAACCTCAAGACCAAGACCAAGACCAAGACCCAAAAAATCGAAATCAGGTCAGGACTTCTAAAAATTGTCAAGTCGGAATATTCGTTATTTTAATGAAAACATGAGTCTTTTATTTTATTCAAGCAAATTAAATTTAAATGCAAACTGCAGAGAAATCCGAATTTGTATTCAAAAGTCCTTCGTGCAAACTCTTATACCAATTAAATGCCTTTTGTATTTTATAAAAACCAATTCGCTCAGAATTTTCTGACCAAGACGTGCCTGGTGGGCCTCATAAAAATTCCGCCATGTGAAATAATACGTTCTACGGGTACTGAAGTCGCTGACACACACACAGTAGGCTATCTTTTCAAGCACTGGATGTAAATGTACAGAGGGTGAGTTCTTTTGAAATCTTCCCTTGGTTTATCATACCGTCTGATACAGAATAACTGTTGCTGCTGCCAATGGGTTTTCCTGACCAACAAGACTTGTATCCATCAATAGATATTGGTCGCATGATGCAAGCAGGCTTGATACAGAATTCTTGAATTCTGTTAAATGACTGTTCATATTGACAGCCGGTCTTGGTCTTGGTCTTGCGAGACCAAGACCAAGACTTTGAACCTCAAGACCAAGACCAAGACCAAGACCTTGAACCTCAAGACCAAGACCAAGACCAAGACCTTGAACCTCAAGACCAAGACCAAGACCAAGACTTTTAAAAACGAACTCGAGTGCACTCGAGACCAAGACCTTGGTCTCGAGGACAACAAGACTGTCAATATGTGCAAAAACAAATGATGATTTTCTGGGTAGGCCTATTAAATTATCTCCACGCTTCCACTTTTCGATGAAGACTATGATAGTTGACTTTTGACTAAGTCGTTTACCGTATTATAAAGTAACTCAGTAGTCCTGGCCTTCAATGGTTTTAGAGGGTAGGCCTACTAACGAAAATTCAATTGAAATTTTGACTTTAAGGACAACTTATGCGAAATGATGGCAGCTAAGAAGATGGCGATCCCGTGTGGTTTGGTTAATTTTTCTGGACTTAACTAGTCGTTAATTGGTACCGGCTTAGAAGAGAAGGAATCAAAGGTCAGGTGTTCTTCCAATAGGACTAGGCCTACTGAATGTTTGAAAGAAAGTGATTATGGGAACTGATGGCAACTGTAACTGGCTCAATCGCCAGGTGGCTGCAGTAGCGCTATTTCACGAGCATTAAGCATCATGTCTGCCATCTTTGCAAAGCGCAGCCGTTCTTTATAAGATCTAAGCATCACTAAAAAAGTGGAATAACTTACTTTAATTTTCTTAGACTTACGTAGCTGATAGCACTCGCAACCGACAGCAGTAAGCATGGCATAAACTGGGATTTTTCACTTTCGACTGTTCAGTAACTTCAGTTTGATTTCACTTTCACCAGACCGCAAAGAATTTCGCTTCCAAGAGGTAGCTTTAGGCTTTAGTTTAATTCTAAGCGAAACCGTTTTGGCAAAAAATCTTTTTAACTAATTTGATAAATACCGCGTTTGCAACATTTATTTAATTATTTAACTATTTGGTCATTTACTGCGTATTTAAAATAAAAGATGTTTTTAAGACTGCGTTCTGATGTATTCAATTGCAGAGAATTCTGTCAATGCATTTTCAAGAATAAAAACGCTGAGAAATGTGGACCTGTTTCTGTTTGAAAGATGCAGATTTGTCGTGAAATCGAAGTTTCCACTCCTTGAAGAGAACTTCGGCTTCGGCGATCGTCAGCTCCTGGTTCTTGACCTGATTCATGAGGTTGAGCAACTCCTTTTGACTCGACGAATACAAGAAGCATTCCTCCGATTTCGACAGAGAAGTGACAACACTCGGACTGTCTACGCGACCGACAGAAAAAGACAATAACTAAAAATCCAACTTAATTTTTGAATAGGCGATTGACTATATGGGAGATCATCTATCCTTCCATTCATACTTCCATTCATCCATTTATTTATACATGCATCCATGCATCTATCCAGGCATCCATCCATCCATCTATCCATCTCTCTACACACAGTTTTGTAAGCTGCGCAGTCTATTATATATTACCTATGTATGCGCGTACATATGCATTGTATGCATGTATCCATGGATACATGCATACAATGCATCTATAGGATATATGTATGCCTGTAGGTATACGTTCGTGAAAATATGTATGTATGTATTTTTTTAAATTTATTCCGGATATTTCTATAGCGCCTCTCGAAGTCAACTACTACTCAGAGGCGCTCCCGACTACAGCATTTGATACTGTTCCGGAATTTTCACGCCGAAGCGCCATGAGCAATTGCGAGTGAAGGACTTGCCCAAGGTCCGTACGCAGCGGCTAGAGTGGGATTCGAACCTGCAACCCTCCGGTCACAAGGCGCCGAACTTACCACTGAGCCACCACGTCCCACATATGTATGTATGTATGTATGTATGCATGAGTGTATGTTTCAATTACACATGAGCTAAACGCTAGATCTTGTAAGTAGGCTGACCTTCATCTGTACTTGTGATAGGTTGAAGCTTTAGTTTTTCTGAAGAATTTACGTAATGACTTCCTTCAGCGACCTCTGTCTCCGTTTCTGAAGACAGTAAAAGATATCTTTAAAGATGAACAACAGAAGACTGGAAGACAGGCAACCAATTGACAGCGAAGATGGTGGATTTTACTCATACTAAAAGTTGTGCCATAGTAGTATTCTAACCATAGGCGTAGACTCTGGGGGGTCAGCCGGGGCAAGTGCCCCCCAATAATTGAGGATCCGGGGCAATGCCCCCTCCAATATCGAGAGGAGAATTTCTTCAAATATTAAAATATTATGTTTCAATAATATTATATACAAATTTCATCAGAAACAGATAAACAGAGACACAAAACTGAAATACTATAAGAAATTCATAATGAAAACAAAGATTTATTTTTATCTTCAATATCTTCAATATGAAACAAATTTACATGTAAACAAAACGCCCCATTTCATACGCATTAACGTAAACCGGAAGCCTTTGCTGACTGTCCATGTCAGAGGTGAAACAAGTTTTCTCGGTATTTGATTTTAAACAAAACCAAAAGAAAAAGAAAACCAAAATTTTTTTTACAAAAAAATAAATTTCTTATTTTTGTAAAAGTTATTTTATTAACATTGCTTTAATGATTTTTCATTTTCGGAAATCGCAATTTACTGAATAAAACTGAGTTGGAGCTCTTGTTCATGCCATTTTTCATGATTTTTATGATCCGAAATCCGAAAATCTTAAAAACAACCAAAACAAAAAAAACAACAACAAAAAACAACTTTTCATATTGAAAAAACTTGTTTTTCTGGTCCAGAACCCATGCCCCCCAATATTTTGGACAAGTTTACGCCAGTGATTCTAACCTGCGATAGGCCTATACGTCGTTTCAAAGAGCCTGAGTTGCTATAATTAGGCCCATTATTATTATTGTTACTACTTTATTATTATTTTTTTACCTGAGGTACATGTAATCTCTCAGGGTTCCAAAAATTTGGGATAGTATTTTCAGGTATGGCACACTGCTTTAATTATTGTTATTATTATTATTATTATTTATAATAAAAATAAAATAATAATAATAATCGTGTTTATTAACAAGCTCACTGACAAACCGCAGTAAGTTACATTGAAACAATTGAAATATGACGGTACAATTATCAAGATCTTAATTAACACACGTCTTGGCATCCTGTAAGGCCTCGCTCAGTTTACTGCTGCATCTAGGGAGTGGAAGGCTGAGTCGACCTAGAGGGGCTTACGGGTATCGAACCGTGCCTGTTGAAGATCTAAATTTAAGCTTGCGCAGTTGCAGAGAAATGCGAATGTGGACCATGACTAGTCAATCGTCGTCAGGTGAAGAGCTGTTAGTTCGTTAATGTTCTGTCACAAATTTCATCCAAAGTGTTTGGCTACACAAGCGAACACAAACGAATATCGCATGACGGTATGACCAATTGTCTCCAGCATGTTTCAACTTTCGCGCGTAAATCAGCGTCCTGAGATTGATGATAAATGCTTGCATAATACGGGAGTTACAGCTGATGGAACTTCTTCGATTTTATTAGACGGCGCAGCGAACTTTCAGGTTGACAGAGCCACACACTAATTTCTCATTTTATCTTTAAATATAAGTCAACATTTCCACTTTTTCAGTGAGCAGTGGAGTGGAAATTGTGTTGTCTGTCAGGTAAGAAACTTAAAGGAAACCACATTTCACGCTTCACAAAAACTTAAGTTTAAACTCACTTTGAACTGGTTTAGGCCTAGTGTGATTTGGAACGGTGAGATCTTCATCGGGCTTAGGCCTACTATCGAGTAAAACTAAAATCAGATATATTTACCATCTTCTCCAAGAATTAGGGACAGATAATCTGGCTTAGCCTTCCACAAATCGTAGTCTCCTGAAAAAGACAATTTTATTTATAAAATGTCTTCTTTTATTTCTCTACATCCTCCTCTATCTTCCATCATGTGTCATTTATTTACTCGTTTTCAAACATTTATTATTATTATTATTATTTTTATTATTATTATTAATATTATTATTATTATTATTATTATTATAATTATTATTATTATTTCCCAGGTGTAAACAGTATCCCTCAGGGACTTAAAATTAGGCCTAGTTAGAGAAAGAGCAGAATTGTCTGGAATGGGTAAAAGAAGTTATAACCCAGAAACAGGTCTTATGAAAAATAAAGCTTCAAAGTTCAGCCAGGGTCATTCCAGACATCAGATTAATGATCCCTCAGGGACTTCAATATTAGTAAAACTGTTAAGGGTCTGGAACGGCTAGAACTCCTCGGGCTCGGGTAAAAGGTTAGCAAACGTCCCGCAAATTGCAGCAGCGTTGAAGCGTTGGATAGTCAGATAAATACGTTGGAACAAATATGCAGTTTCGCGAAGGTCTCCTGTTGAAAGGGCCAGATGTCTTCCAATGTCAGTTATTATTATTATTATTATTATTATTATTATTATTATTATTATTATTATTATTATTATTATTATTACTATCATTATTATTTTGCCTATTATTATGCCCATAATGAGTATTATCATTGCTATACCTACTGCTACTTTCACTTTAACTTCCACTGGTATTCCATTGTCACTTCCACAAAAAGCAATGTTACTTCCAGGATTGCAAGAGCGGACCCAGATAGCTTGCCATAGTCTCCAGCAAATTGCAACTCTTCTTCGATTAGTATACGCCCTACACACGTTTCCAATGGGTAGCTGAGGACATAATTTATGGCTGCACAAAAGACAAAAGGTTGACCTATAATATATGATTATTATTTTTGTCATGTCTTGGTCTCCCATATAGTTTGTCATGCTTGTTTTCATCTTAGTTGGTGTTACACAAAACTTCAAAACCTTAACAATTACAACAAATGGAACACATAGTTTGAAGTGCTGTTGACCGAGACAAGAACAATAGCGTTTAGAGTTTATGCCATTGTTGTTTGCTATAGTGTATTACAATAATAAATCCACTATTGAAATGCGTAGCAGCTCAATATAAGTGGAGAAGAATAATTGTTAGAAAAGAGTGAAAACGATAAGCTATTCCTAGCAGCATGAGAAAACTGCTATGAACTTGAAAATCGGAATACCTTGGTTTCGATAAAGAGGTTGATCATCTTGTATGCTCCTCGGCGTCTCGAAACCTAAGAAACGAATCTAGCCTAAGTTATGTTCAATCTAAATTTATGTTCCTCTTCAGGACATTTCTCAATTTCGTCTATTACAATGGGATGTAATGTAACCGACCATTTATATAGCGCCCTTCAAGCACCTCCAAAACGCTCCTTGCATGGCTATATAACTGATTTAAATAAGTGCAACTTTAGATAGCGAGATAATGTGTGTTGAGCTAAATCAATTGAAACAGTACAGATATTTAAAGGAAGGTTGTTCCAAGAGAAAGGAACAATACACGAGAAAGCAAATGAGCTCACGAGTTGAGGCGAATAATTCAGCTGCAGAATAGGATAGGCTGGTAGTCTTGGGAAGGATATAGCCACTGAGTGACCTTTGAGAAAGTAAACAGAGACTTTGCAATCCTCCTCATGAAATGAGCGTCAACTGTATGTCCACGAGCGCTTTGTTATGGGCTGGAGTCGGCCTGGTTGAGTAGACGATCACTTCAGTGCGTGAGGCAGTTTAACTGCTTCCGAAAGCTCTATGTAAATATCCAGAATCCTGTCTACATACATACGTTTTGACCAAATTACAGGCCTAATGGATGGTGGGAGACGAAAATGTGCAACATTTGTATTCCAGCGTTTAATTAATTAGGAAGGAGTGAAGTAATGTTGGATCTGAATTTGCATTCAATGCTTAGGTTTGTCAGGCTCTGGGCGTCCCTGAGGAGGAGTTTTCAAATTTCTGGATTACAGTTACAATAATTGTGGTCTTGCTGTTGGATAGGGATAAAAGTGGCCGATACTTACTATGCATAGTTTGGTAATGTTCATCATCTGAAACCAGAAGGACTAATATTTTAGGAATTGCAGTTGTTGTAGCATCTAAATAGTTTTGTAACAAGTTAACTTAACCTAACATAACAAACGTTTTAAGTAGTTTAGAAGACGTGTAATCTGTGTTAGAACCACTGAAAGTTAATATGCAAAGCTTAATAACCTATCTCTCCTAGCTTCCTCTTAAAAGCTGTAATAGTGCTCACTGATGCAGTACTATCATCTAAACCATTCCACAAGTCGACAACTCTTGCACTGAAGATCTGTCCTAATGTGCCTTTCGGTTCCTTAAAAAATGTATATCTGTGTACTCGAGAAGCCTTGTTTGATGCAGATTCAAAGAACATCTCCCATTGCACTGCCAAGAGTCCTGTCCAATGATGATCTTGTAGGTTTCAATTAGATCTCCTCTGCTTCTTCTTCTCTCTTATGTTGTTAATCCATACCTTTTCAACCTTCCTTCGTAGCTCAAATCCTTGAAACCCAAAATCATTTTTGCAGCTCTTCTTTACACTTTTTCTATTTGTTCAATGTCATGTTTCAGGTATTGACTCCACATCTGGATGCAGTATTCGAACCCTAGCCTAACCAGTGATTTGTACAAACTCGGTATTGTATCTTTGTCTCGACAGACTATTGTTATCCTTAACATACCTAAGGTTGAGTTAGCCTTCTTTGATGCTTCAGCGCATTGCCTTGAAAGTTTAGCACCTTTCTGCGTAACCACTCCCAAATCCCTTTCTTCCTTACTTACTTTCAATACCTTGCTTCAATACGTTACCTTACAATACCTTAATGCTGTTATCATAATAGAAAATAAAATTGATGCCTGAAGACCGTACACAAAGTAAAACAAAGTTTCTATGTCGCACAGTGCAACGCGAAGGAGCTCATTTCCTAATCTGAGTCTCACGCAGTAGACGTAATCCTAAGGTATTGGAAAACGAACCAGCGCATCTCAGGCTTGCCGTTTACTTCCCAGCTTACACTGCTGCAAACTTCAATGCTTGCAAATGTGCGCGACCAAGAGAAATAGAAAAAAGCCTGAGCTCTTTTGCAGCTGCTTGGTTAGGCCCCCTAACATGTTTCTAGGAAAGAAGAACAAGAATCAGAGCAATCCCTTTAGCTGGCTTTAGAGACGGTCATGGGTATGAAGTGTTGTCGACTTCATTTTCTTAGCCTCGGCATCTGAGGGCAGGTTGATAGTTCCTTCCCTCGCCGTCTCATCTTCCCATTGACAGTGTACAGTTAGTATAGTCATTGTACCTGAGTTGGCTAGCGGGCCAAGATAGAGCAGAAATCTTGTACTAAATCTCTGCCCGGGCGGGGATTTGAACCCACGACCTTTCGATTGACAGTCAAGCACGCTACCATATATATTGCGGCGCATCCCGTATCTAGATAAGTACTATAATATAATAACAAACTCACCGTCGTTGATGGCTTGACTGGAGCGACAGATGTCATAGACGCTTTCGAGGCCATCCCTCTGAAAAGTTACAACTGAATTATAGTGAATTATATTTTTCATGATACATAAATATACAAGATGGTTAATCGAAATTAATTCGTTAGTATATGACATCAAGAGATAAAAAAATTAGTACCGTTTACTTCTGAGCAAACTGAAACAAAGCTTAATGGTTGCAGTAGGGTGAAAGTTGAATTGGCGGTGGTGCGAGAAGCGGCGAGTTGGCACCATTAGCAGTGGAGTCGATGGTAATGGTGATGATGATTATGTGACGATGGAGACGATGGTATTCACAATGACGGTAATTTTTACTGTCTCCATAATTAAGTTCTTAAAGCGAATTAGCGAAAACTGAAGTTTATGGCAGACATTTCAAACAAGAGTGGACAAATTGTAAATAGGAATCCTATCTTGCTGCTATGTATATAAGGAGTCTGTTAGTGCAGCAAAACTTTAGACATTTAAATTACAATATTTCTGAACATAAAAAGTGTCTACAACTAGTGTGGTAGGAGCGAGTTTCTACAAGTGAAACTTGTATTAACTGGCTTAAAAAAGAGACTTGAAAAGAGCAGACTCTTTCAGAAAGCAACCTCGACCTATGATGCTTGTTTGCAGGTAAGCTATATGACTATCGAGCTTATCGGAAAGCCCCACTTCGTTCGCCAATTTGTGAAAAAGAATGCTTGATCGCAACTGTATAAATCTTGTTGCCGGAGATCATCTAGATGCGATTCAAGCAAGATTTGTTGTTTGCGTTCATTTGAACCCTTCCTTTTAAGCCCGAAACACTAGTAAGTTCGACATTGGGTTTGAGATGGAGCATAATTATAGCAGGCTTCCAATAAGCCCAGAAATCCCTCTTGGCACGCGGGACCAGTTTTCCAGGCCTGATGTACACCCTATTTCAAAATCTTAGCAATTACCCAAAGATGCATCAATTACCCAAACTTAGCACCTTACTTGACCAAGTAATTGGGTGCTAAGTTGGGTAACTGATACATCGTTATTGCTATGTTATCAATACATGTGTCTTTTGAAGTGTTCTACACGTTACATAAATCCATGAATTACTCATAGTGGTATTTTGTGTATTTCTATAAATAAGACTTTTTACACACTAGTTTTTTCTTTTAGTTCGCACCTTCAATTTGTACCCAAAGTGAGATCAGAGAAAGAAACGGTTAGCCTGAAAAACGGTGATAGTAAATTCCATAAATATGATCTTATCATAACAAAAGGCACGAAAACCAGTCTTTAATGGACAAGATGAGGTAAACGCTAAGCGATAACGATGGCAATATGCATAACATTGGCGACATTACAATTAGGCAACCGAGACAGACAGACAGACAGACAGACTCACAGACAGACTCACAGACAGACTCACAGACAGACAGACAGACATACAAACTCACAGACAGACAGACAGATAGACAGACTCACAGACAGACAGACAGACAGACAGACTCACAGACAGACTCACAGTCGGACAGCAACTATCGTAATTTCTTAAATTCTTCCGCTCATTTCAGCTTATTTGTTTGTTTTAAATATCACTCATTTCAGCTTATTTATTTCACTATTTATTTACCAGACCCGACAATAACATTATAGCAACGACACATAAGGTAATCTCTGCAATGAGAAATAATAAATAATAATATCTTGACCATCCTACCACTTCTCGAAAAGTTTCAAGGAGCCTGGCCAGTTGACCGTGTCCCATTTCTTTGGCGATGTTCTCTGGTAACAATCCAGAAGAGTTGACGAGGCGATGGGCGTAGTAAACACTTGGCAGATCGGTCAAACGTGAACACAGTTCGCTGAACCCATAGTTGGCCGCCAGGTGAAGCATTGTAGGTAATTCCAGAGCACCAGGTACGAAACCATTTGCATCTTGACATAACAATTGTTTCACTCCCATAAAAGATTTTCATCAGAAATATTGAGGAAACTTAGAGCTTGTCAGTCCTAAGCGTCCTCAGGTCAATTCAATTTGACAAAGTCCATAATACATTGAGTAAGCTTGACTCAGCAGTCAACAGTGCGACGCGAGGTCAATGTGCCATAGCCATTTCACCACGATTGCTGATTCGAACCTCATGAAAAGACCTCTTGTAATGACCATGTAGAAATGCAATTAATTTAGTGCCATTGTGAGATTCATTCATTCATTCATAACGGACATTTATATAGCACCTTTTGACAATGACAATGACAATGACAACAATGACAATGACAACCAAGTTTATTAGAACAACCAAATAGTTAGTACAAACAAAATATAGAACAATCAATGAGTAATAGTCGGTGTTTTAATAGGATGCCCCAAAGGGAAGGTCCCGCTAGGCGGGGCACCCCAACATCACAGGCAGAACGGATGTTCATAAGTCATTAAAACAAATGTCAAAGGTATAATCATTAGTAACAGGTTGGTTCTATCAACTTATCTAGAAATGAAATAGAAGTTTAAGCTAAATAATACAACAAGCATAGCACAATAATATAATGAGTTAACAGATCACATAGAATAATTAAGAGTTCACCTATCTATTAATTTATTTATTATTAGTAATTAAATGTATTATTGTCAAAAGGCATTATCGAGACACCAATTAAGCAACTAAGAAACAATGTCGATAAGTACAGAGAAGTGGTTTATAATATAGGATCTTAACAGGGTTTTAAATCTACTTAAGGGCCGGACCTGAGTTAGATCAGTTGCCAAAGCATTCCATAGTTGAGGGCCCTGACATTTTATCGAGAAACGTTTTAGATTAATACGGGCAAAATCAGGGCGGTAATGTCGAGCGGTGTCACCCCTCTCAAAATAAGAAGCCAAAGATGGTGGTAATAATTTATGATGGAATCGATACATGAAAACATTACATTGAAATATATTTAGTTGGTATATGGTCAAAATTCTGTTGTCAATGAATATGAGTTTAGTACTGGCTCTCCAGTGGATGTTAAATACAGTACGCACAGCTGCTTTTGTAGTTTACTTATAGGTTTTAAGACAGACTTATAGTTTGCACCCCAGGAGATATTACAGTAAGAAATGTAGGGAAAGATTAGGGTGTAATATAAATTTTGTAATAAGGTCGAGGGTAGGCAATGACTGATTCTTTTTAAAATGCCAATATTTTTAGCCACTTTTTAAATTAATAGGATATGAGCCTTCCAATTTAAACCGGAGTCTATTATGACGCCAAGAAATTTAGTGGAATGAGTTCGATCAATAAAAACATCATCAATAAGTATAGCCAAATCAGTAGGGGGTGGGATTTTTCGTTTGGACTGAAATACTATAAAATTTGTTTTCTTAAGATTTAGCGAAAGTTTGTTTGTTCTAAACCACAAAGCTATTAGTTTTAGCTCCTTATTGGCCCGAAAAAATAAATTAGTGATCGATTTGTCATTGAACAAGACATTCATGTCATCAGCGAAAAGGACAAATTTGGAAATCTTTGATGTTGAGGCTAAATCATTAATATATATTAAAAAGAGTACCAGTGGACCTAATATGGAGCTTTGGGGGAACGCCACATTTTATAGCCATTGTAGAAGAGGATAAGTTTTTAAAAGAGACATATTGCGATCCATCAGTTAAGTAATCAGTTAGCCAAGATAGTGCAGTTCCCCTAATTCCATAGCATTGGAGTTTGCTGATTAATACAGTATCAAAGGCCTTTGCCAAGTCAAAATATACCAATTGAATAATTATTGTTGTTCATAGTCTCAGATATATTATTTTGGATATCCAATAGTGCCATAAAGGTCGAATGGTTAGATTTAAAGCCAAATTGAGTTGGGGTGAGGAGGTTAAGTTTATCCAAGAACGACGTAAGCCTGGTTTTTCATTAATTTTTCAATGATTTTGGAAAAGTAAGGGAGAATAGAAATAGGACGGTAATTATTGGTAATATTATTCTTATCGCCTGCTTTGAATACAGTTACAATTTGGCTATTTTTAGGTCATTCGGAACGATTCCACTACGAAAGGAGGAGTTAAATATGGACGTCAAGATATCAGCAATTGGGTCAATAGTTTGCTTAACTATAGAAGGGCAAATATCATCATGGCCTTAAGGCTACTAACTATAAGTTTAATTTCATGGGGGCCTACCGGGAGGATTCCACAAGAACAAGGGGGTGGAATTGGCATAAACTGTTTGAAGTCAGAGGCTTCAGTAGGAATCATGGACGCTAATGAGGGTCCAATATTGGAGAAATAGTTATTGAAGGCTTCAGCAATTTGTCTCGGATTTTTTATTTCAATATCATCAATCAGAAAAGAATCCGGTAATACTGATTTATAATTTGGGTTAAGTATGAATTTAATGACTTTCCAGCGTTTCTGAAGATTATTGGGAGAAGCGCTCAGCATAATAAAACTTTTCACACTCATTTCTTAGTTTTTTAAACAGGTTACGGTAAGAGCAAAATTTTAATCTATTAGCAGAGGTGGGATTTTTTTAATGAATTTTGTAGAATGAGGTTTTTTGCAAGATTTCAGGAGGGATTTAGTCATCCAAGGTTGTTTTATATTAAGATGCTGTCTGGCCCTGCATGGGCTCCCAATTGGGAATGCTTGGTTATATATGTTTTATAGATATCAATGAATTTAGCATAGGCCGCGTTGGGATTATCTACAGTGCATAGATGTTCGAACAACGGGTGACCAGTCAACGTTATCTAAAAGAGAGATAAAAACTGCTTTGGCGTCAAGATCAAGAGTTCTTTTTAGATTAGTAAGATCTGGTTTAACACGAGTGGGGCGAAGGTCAAGATATAAAATGATAGGAAAGTGATCTGAGATCTCAGTTATGCAAATACACGAATCATGATTAGCTGTAAATGAATTGGTACATATGTTATCTATTAAAGTAGCTGAAAATTCAGTCACTCTAGTAGGTCTTAATATGGTAGGGACCAATTTATGGGAGGTCATCAAGTCATAGAAACTTGAGGTTGATAGGAGGTCGCCACAACGCAATAAATTTATATTAAAATCACCTGCTAAATAGAGTCCATTTTTTTGTGGAGGCCAGCTTTTTGAGGGTTTGTTGAAAATCAGCAGCAAAATCCGAAATGGGTGATCCAGGAGGTCTATAGATAGAGCCGATTATAATATCTTTATCTTTGTCCTGATGTATCTTGATAAATAAGGATTCAAAAGTACCATAGTGGGAGTCAAATTCTCTATTCGTCAAGTTATCAAATATATTCAAGGAGAACTACTTAGAGGTGCTCCCGACTCCAGCACGGCTGAACAGAGTGGTCTTAAGGTGAGAAAAGAATGTGGAAGAAAAGGTTCTGGGAAGTAAGCGGAACGAAAAGGCAAGGCTATTCCAGGTTAGAGGGCCCACCACCGAGAAAGCACGATGCTGTCTGGTAGAGGTACGGGCAAAAGGAACAGAGAGCAGGCCCTGCTCAGACGAGCGAAGGGAGCGAGAGCTCCGCGTGCTGAGTACGGGGTGGCAGAGCTCGCGGAGATAGAGCGGAGCAAGGCCAAGCAAGCAGCGCCAGACTAGGGCAGCCAACCTATGCGTAATACGCTGCTCAAGAGGGAACCAGTGAAGAACATCAAGCATTTAGCTTGAGACATGGCCAAATTAGGGTATGCGACCAATGAGGCAGGCTGCGGAGCGTAGGACCCGACCCAAGCACCTCAGACGGCTAGCAGGGAGACCAGCATAAAGTGAACAACAGTAATCAAGTCTAGATGTGACAAAGGAGTGGATAAGTGTGGATGTAACAGCGGGAGTAAGCGAGATGAACAGTAAACGGCAAGTCTTGCAATCCACTGGCTTCCTTTCCAGAACATTTGGATTCCTCCAACGACAGCTCAAGGGCGTAAGAAATATGAAACAAATGCCTCTCCTAAGACCCACTGTTGGATAACAGAGACGTTAGTCATTGGCTAACAGTGACAAAGTCCATAATACACCGAGTAACCGACGCCTTAACAGTGACAGGACGAAGCGCTGGAACAAGGGCACGACTTTACATGGATTGAGTCTTCTGGACTGAGTCTCTTTGATTGTGTTTCCTGAGTCTTCTGGGCGATTAAATCACTGCACGCTAAGCTCTCATTACCAAAAGCACCACTGAATAGATTTTTAAAGAGGCTCTAAAGAAGTGTTACCTTGTTAGAGGTAGCACTTCTCTATTCCTTTTGCCCGTACCTCTACCAGACAGTTAGAGGACAATGTCAACAGATGACAATATCTTGAGTTTTCTGTTCAGTGTCGCCGCTCTTTACTTGAGATTAAAGTTAGATCTAGCATTTAATCTTTGACCAGACTTTACAAAATGTAGACCTAATTAATTTCTAAGCTCCTGTTACTTTAATTTTTTGAATTATGGATATTGCAATGGCAGCACACTTTCAAGATGCTGCTGTAGCCAAACAGTTAATTGTAGTTAGTCGTAAAATACAATGGTCGTCAAAATCTCTTACTGCTGTTCAGATAGCGATACGGAACGAAAAGGTGTTCTTGCGTGTTCTTTTCATCGGAGTCGAAAACAGATGCTAGCAACTGATCCAAGTGGTCTGTCGTTGCTCCATGCAGCAACAATTCATCACAAAGCAACCGGATGTGACGTAGAAGAAGTTCTATGACCGTGGCCGAAAGTTCGCTTTGTTTTGATTGATACCTGAGCTCTCTGGACCCGATGTGCTTTCCTTTCTCATAGACACGAACCGTCACTCGTCCAGGAGGATTTTCTGATTCAGTAAATTTACAAGACAAGATAAAGTATTCGCTCATTATTCAAATAAGGAAGTTAATTTAATCCATGTGTCAGACATCATTACCTGGCTTAATACATGATTATTATTACATCACTGTACTCTGTAGTTTTTAACAATGTATCTCATGACAGTTTAAACAAATTTACATTAATGTAGAATCACCGCTGCATTTGCAACTTGCACATGTATATGTTGATCAAAAGCACGTCTGAGAACCTTGTTTTAGTTTTGTATTATCGCGGGCACAGTAGATGTTATCGTCAATAGCGTTGCATGAGTGGGTTTTAGTATTTAGCATGGGCAGGTTCCCTTGGTATGAGCGGCTAATATTTTATCACCGATGGAGTTTTGGGGTTCTATCAGATAGAGTTGAAGTTGGACAAATTCATTGCGCTGTGAATTTTTGGTCGACACATGATTCTTGCTTGACGGGTCCTTGGAACAAGGAACACAAAGGTAATAATATTATAACAAAGAAACGTTCTTTAAAAAATCAATTTCCATCTTGCTCGCCACGTCGAAATCGTCATCAGCAATCGGAAAATTGCATAGCGCCATTCAGGAGACAGAGGCGCACTCTGCCGTAGTTTAAATGACTACAAAACGTTTGTCTATATGGAAACACTGCTTAGATATCCAGAAAAATCACCAGTGGCAAGATCCGACACATAGCGCCCAACGAAGGGTTATCCGTCCAAGTGAACAGTTAATAGAGGCTACCATATCCTCAGAGTTTCAGGACCGCGTAGCTTAAAGTGTGAGGAGACGACAGACGATCTGTTAATGCAGATTTGCGTAATGCTACTCATTTAAAAACTGTTCTGCCATGAAGTTACTATGCACGCATATGCACGTCACTAAAATTCCTACCCATGGACGTCACCATGGTCTCTCTCCGTCACATGAATTTCCCGTCACAGAATATCCATAGGGCCTACCACCCGCAGTAGGCTATATCGCGATCAACTGTATTAAAAGCAGCAGAATGATAGCAGTTACATTTCATTAGTCTGCGGAGCTATAGTCATGTAGGCCTAATTATAAACAACGTTAATTAGGCAAATTTTAGTGGAATGATATTAACAGCATAAGAATAATAAGAATAATAGATATCCTACTGGAAAGGGATTCAAGACGACAAGGACCGTGGTTTAGCTCAAAGTTACCAGTAGCAGAATGTCAACAGGTGTCAAGAAGTAGCAGAATGTCAACAGGTGTCAAGAAGCAGCAGAATGTCAACAGATGTCAAGAAGTAACAGAATATCAACAGATGTCAAGAAGTAGTAGAATGTCAACAGATGTCAAGAAGTAACAGAATGTCAACAGATGTCAAGAAGTAGCAGAATGTCAACAGATGTCAAGAAGTAGCAGAATGTCAACAGATGTCAAGAAGTAGCAGAATGTCAACAGATGTCAAGAAGTAGCAGAATGTCAACAAGCGACAATTATTTCACGTGACTTTGACTAAGCTGGAGAACTAGAGAAAATCAGAGTGTGGTGAAGAAAGGGGTCGTCCATAAAGGACGTCCGCAAAATATGACATACTTTGGACCCCTCCCTCCCCCTTGTGAGCATTTGTCCGCATTGGACCTTACCCTCCCTCCCTCCCCTTAGTGGACGTCCGCATGCCTAAGCCAATTTTTAATGTCATCATCATTCTTTTTACAATTATTCCACAGTTCCTGTGCATGTTTAAGTGACAGTTCGGGTTTCATATCGCAGGATGTGCAGTAATAAAAGCCTCTTTAAAGTCGTAGTAAAGGTTATACCATGCATGAGGTTTTAGGCAATCACTTCCGTGACGTTTTCGACTTTTGGGGAAGGTTGAAACAAAGTGGTGTTTAAAAAACTATCAACTTTAAAGGTTTAGATGCGGACGTCCGCACTGGTCATACCCCTCCCTCCCTCCCTCGTCCGCATTTGTCCGCATTTCGATGACCCCTCCCTCCCCCTCGTTGCGGACGTCCTTTATGGATGACCCCAAACAGCTCGACTCGGAAGATGTAAGCAGGCATTTAGATATGACCGTTTGGACAAGATAAAGGAAATATACTTCAGAAATGTGGCGAAAAAGTTGAAAATAGACTTTGTGAACAGAACACCTGAAAAAGACATAAGTTCCAAATTGTAATCGAAAATCGCGAATGATGAACATAGGGTGAAGTAGGTTTGAGGTCTATAAGCATTCTACAGAGTTACAGATCAATGGCTGATACGATGATCAATTCAAAATTACCTGCAGCTATAAAATAGCAGCTGAATGGGTTCAGCCATATGACATCTGCTTTCCTCGAATAGTTAGAATTTGTGTCAATCAGATGAACTACCATCTGGAATTCATCTTCGTTCGTGGATATTGGTTCCTCAAACGACAGAAAGACCAACGTAGGTTGCTGCAAGACGAACATAAGAAACTTTGGGTTGCACTGTTGCAGATTGCGTTTGCTTATCACCCTTTGTGGTCTGGGTTCTCTCTCTGGAGATATTGGAGAGGGAGGAGCACCAATGTGGAATGGAACTCATACACGGAACTCACCTCGGTCCATTTTTCTGGAATAATTTTCCTTGCAACCTGGGCCATGACCGAAATCCAGTCCACATGGGAATCTCCTCCGATGCTGGAGTATATAAAGGTGGTTTAAAATAAAGTGGAGCTAGAAGTACCACCGTCAATTCGAATGTTGAGATCGATGGCTGCAGTGAACATGAGGTCCGACAACAAGTAGCTATTGTTCGCGAATGTACGGAAAGCATGCGCTCGTGAATAAGCTGGTGCCCTGCGCTCAGTTTTCGAGTGGCACTTTAGAAATTTGGAGTTTACGGATAAATCTTGAGTAGAAAAGTCCGCTAAACATATAAGTCTGCCTATATATGACCATAGACAGTACATGTCAAACCAGGACTCAATGGACAGAGGTTGAATTTGGTGTTCCCCAGGGCTCGATACTCGATCCCATCCTATACATCCTCTTCACTGCTGATATCCCGTCTCTATTTACTAAACCTGGGACAAATGGCCATCTTTATCTCGGCAGATGATGCTCAGGCTTTTGTACATGGTCCGTCAACTGATCAACTCTCCCTTGTTTGCTCCATTGACCATCTTGTCTCTGATCTTCACTACTGGATGTCAACTAACCGTCTCTGCCTAAACACTGCTAAGACTCAATTGATCTGGTTTGGGACTAGACAGCAGCTTGCTAAACTCAACTTTCCATTGCTGACAGAAATTTCCTGCTTAAACCTACTCTTCCACCGTCCGCGACTTGGGTGTCACACTTGACTCCTCCCTCACATTCACAGAGCATATCTCCAACATGACTCGCTCCTGCTTCTTTCAACTGAGGCGTCTCAGGGCCATCAGACGCTCGGTCTCACCTTCTGTCTTTACCACCATAGTTCACGCATTTGTCTGCTCACGTTTGGACTACTGCAACTCGCTCCTCATGGGTCTCCCCAAGCAGCGTCTCTCCTCCCTTCAATCTGTTCTAAATGCTTCTGCTAGGCTCATCGCTCGATTCCCCCGCTTTGCCCATACCTCTACTTACATGCGTGATGTCCTGCACTGGCTCCCTATTGCTGCGCGCATCCGTTATGAGATCCTCTTCCTTGTCTCTAAATCTCAGCAACCTACTGCCCCGAAATATCTCTCGAACTATCTGCGAAAACCGCTATCTGCATCTTCTTCTCGCTCATTGCGCTCTGTAAATCGGCTTGATCTTTTTGTTCCCCGGGCTAAAACTGCCTTGGCCCAGCACCGGGCACTTGCTGTAGTGGGTCCCACGATCTGGAATAACCTTCCGCCTCTGCTGAGGGTCAAACCATTGACTGGCTTTTCGTCATCGGTGTCGCGTTCCGTAAAGGCATTTCGATTTCTGTTTCCCCGGGGCTTCTGTGCAGAGAGCGCCTCTGAATAGTTATTCTGCGAGAGGCGCTTTATAAATTTCTAGATACAATGCAATGTGTTCCATTAATTATCAGGCTGAGCCCTTGATGCTTTGGAGAAGAAACTGGCTGCCTTTCAAAAATGATACCTAAAGGATAATCATGCGAATTCCGTATCACTAGCTTCTAAATACCCAGGTGTGTAAAGCAAGAGAAGTTTTCGAATCTAAAAACCGCGGACGATCCGCGTTTCTCGGGGTCGAAAATCCTCACTGTGCATCAGAGTCGAGCCTTATACTAGATTAATATTGTAATAATGAAGACAGGTGATAGATAAGAACGAAGTTTAAGCATAGACTGAAAATCTAAAAGTACCTCACACGGAACTTCCATAGGCAGCATTTTAAATTGTCTTTCCGAATCTTCTGCGGATTCTGCAACGTCTGAAGGTCTAGAGTCAGTTGGATTCGGATAATACCTCGAGTTCCTGACATTGGTACCACGAACGTTCTTCAGTCCACTGGTCTGCGCACGCTTCTTTGGTTCTTCCATCTTCTCTTTAGCTTTCAGCAGGGTCGCTCTGGTCACTTTATTGGCCAAGATGGATATCCTACCAAAGACCAAGTTGGAGGAATCCCTCTTTGTGTACGGTCAATAAACCTTTGTCCCAGGCGTCTGTCAGGAAACAGAAGTGATAGATGTGAAGCTGCAGACTGTGAATCCTGTGACAAAGCTCAGCTTCTCTCACGATTACTTCACAGAATCGCAGAAACAAAGCGCAAATTGTTCATCAACACACTTATGAAAGTGAGATGAAAATTAGTCGTCGGTGAATTTTATTCCAAATAAACCATGGCCCCTAAGTTGACTTATTCCTCATCTTATGCACTTGAATAGAATCTGACACCAAGCAGTGA
>OY744607.1:31278525-31378525 GCA_963556255.1 Allolobophora icterica | reverse complement strand
TCTGTTTGGTCTGATGGATGGAAAGGCGAATCTGAGAATGGGTTAATGGCAGGAGGGGGGAAGGATTCAGAAATCCTTCGACAGATTCTGTTAGTGAGTTTGTCTGTTTTTATGTTTGCATCTTTCTTCAGAATATTCTAGTATCTCTATCAATCTGCCATGCATCTTCCAAATGTCAACATATCGTTCTTTATTGACCAGAAAGCAAACTGCAATTATTCAACCATTCAGGCTTTACCACATATATCAGCAATCCATTTAACCATCCTGCTCTATATCGATCCATCCAATTCATCCACCCATCCATCCATCCGTCTTTCTGTCTATACAATCCATCCACACATTCATCGATTCATTCATTTATCTATCCTTCCATCCATTCATCGTTCCATTCAACCATTTTTTCGTCCATTCATCCATCCTATCATCTATCCATACGATCCAATCCATCCATTCATCCGTCCACCCATCTATCCGTTCATTCATCCATCTAACAATCCATCCTTCCTCAATCCATACAACCATCCACCTATTCATCTATCCCTCAATCCATCCGTCATCTATCGATCAATCATATGGGTCGATCTTTCGACCCATTTGATCGATCTATCAGTCCATTCGTCATAAAGTGTTTTGTCGTTGTTTACCAATGAGTCTCTGTCGTTCCTGTCAGGAGTTGGGTAACAAATCAGCCGATTATTTTGATAGGGCAAAGAAGGATTTCGTTTTGAGTTCAGCATCAGATTATAATCGCCATAGTTTTCACTTATCTTCACAGATCTTAAGTTGACGATAAATCCTGCAATTATTCTTTCATCGGTTCTTTTCTAACAACTTCAAATCTTTAGATCCTCCTGTAAGAAATCGTCTTCTGTTGGAGGTCATATTAGCTTCTGGACTCCATGGATATAAAGAAGGAAAACAATTCCTATATTTACGAACATGTAAGGCAAAGTTAAAACGATATCAACGGCTCTGGCAGCTACTAGGTGTCGTTAAACACTATTTACTTATTTTACTACATAAAATGCCTTTAACATTGGATACTATCACATATAATATGATTGAGGCTACTCCTAGTTGGCACAGTGGCTGAGCAGCTAGCGTCAACGTTTCACTCTACAGTCTACAGGGTAAGACATCATTTAGTTAGAAGCTTCAGTTCATAGTGTGAAAACGACATAGATCCATATTGCAATGTCACGTTTCACTTAACCTCAGAGTCCAATATGTATAATATAATATTGGAAATGTGGTGGCTTCTAATTGTATGCATAATCTATCAATACAGTAGGATTTGGATAGTAGGCCTTGGCTCTTTGGAAGCAATAGCAGCATCCATGTGCATCAATTGATGTTTCTGTGCGTTTATTAGGTTACATCTTTGCATAGAACGTATCTTCAATATGATAAACTCCCGCCATGGTTGCAGTTGAGTATCGTTTAGGTGTACAATGCACCGTATTCACATTCACATTGTTCGTGCTCCAGTTCCGCCTCCTTCCTTCGTTCGCCTGCTCTCATTAGACGTCGGCGTTTATATCGAGCGTCGTACAGCAGCTGCCAGATGTTTTCGTCAATATCCATGAAAGGCTTAAGTGAGTTTGGTCTTACACGAAAGTGCGCATAAGATTGCTGGCAAATACGAATTGATTTGCAGAAGGATATCACCATCGCCTCTGATGTGCAACCCAGCGCTTATGGTGGCTAATGTTCAGTGTCTGCTGCTTTTCAATGGGCCGTTAAGGCGTGGGAGTGCAATCTATTTGGGTTGTTTACAATCTCTTCGAAGTTCACTTGAGCACGAATAAATATGGAAAAGCTTAACTGATACTAAGATCACAAAGACGAAAATTCAAATATTGCAGAACTGTCCCACGTCGTAAAACACTGTTACTACATTAGTCAAGCACTCGAAATTTTAGTTTGGTTTCAATTATGTTCCATGAAATATAGGTGGGAATCTGAGCTCAATTAACGGTCTATACCTTGTCTTAATGGGATTCTCCATCAGCTATTTATAGGTCCGTTTATAACTCATGGAAACGCAAACCAATGCAACCCGAATGACTCCTACTTTGAGAACAAGAACCAAGTCGCCCTATTAACTACAATATAATATTTTCTCAGAAAGCATTTTATGCAATTTGAAATACCTCCAATAAAGTAAAGACTCCGTAGAAATAGCCAGATAGGCCTACACGCGTTCTACCCTGGGAATCTTTGCATCTGTCTTGCTTCACTCCTTACAGAAACGTCATCGACCATCGTATTTATAGAACTTACATTCATATATAGACAATTCTGCATAGAAAAATTCAACCACTGGAGACTGGGACTGAAGCTAAATTTCTAAAATATCGCTCTTGTTCAGTCACCCAGAGTCGACCATTTATCATTCGTTCTAAATAAAGCATCCTTATCACAACATGGAAACTGAAATCGGCTTGCTTGCTTTGGCATCAGCCTCCTCTGGTACGTGAGTAGACTCGAAATCTTTCATACTAACTTCCTGCAACATATCGCAGAGTTTTGATCTGACGCAAAGGGTCAGACGTTTTTCCAATTATATATATGGACGGCGGTGGTTGACCCTCCTTCCTCCACAGGAAGGAGGACTCTCGGTGCATTTTCAGTTGGACTTTCACGCAGAGAAATGCATAGCAATAAAATTGGTTGCATCGATTCATCTCAAGTGCAACCTTATCCTGCAATTTGGATCAATGGTCTGCTGCTTAGACTGTCTTCAAACTGTCAGTCTGAAAAGTCATGTGTGAGTCCGATTATGAGCCTAGTTCAAACGATCATATCAGATTAGCTAGGTCCACGTCATTAGATTCTCACTTCCCTCTCCCTAAAGGTTTGCAATGCGCGTGGGCTTTGTTTATCATGTATGTAGGGCACTGTAGGCCTATATCTCTTCACAGATCGCTAACAATTCAGTTACTTATGTTTTCCGTTCCTAAGTGTTTGCATTAGGCTCCGAGAATTCTGTCCACGGTGCAAATTTAATCAGCAAAACGCGTGCTTCAGTTGGTAAAACAGACAGCATTTAAAAACTGGCCTATTGTTGATATGTAAAGGTTGCGTCTCCATCCACCTAATTAGCGGCTTAGGCATCTGACTGCCTGTCTGGTCCCTTTCGATATTGATCTGGAACCGATTTTGACCCTATACCCTATCGATCTTTTGACTAAGCGCCTGTGAATAAGGTGGTTCCCGCGACTCCGCTTTTTGGACACAATAGATATTTTATTTCGGATATCTCGAGATTACGATAACAATTACGATTAGACGTAATCGAGAAGTAAGGACTTCTGAGGAGTTCCGATAGACAAGTGTACCATTTCGTTATTGTGTTCAGAAGCTAGATCTGTTGGGTATTGAATGTGGTTCAATGAAATTTTAAAAATAGGAACTTAAACTACATCCGACCAGTAAACACTTTCGAAGACTGTACGAACTCTAAACTTATGATTTCACTGTTCCTGCATTTCTAATAGTGACAAAAGCTGTTTCGTCATCAGCATCTGAAAAACGTCGTGTAAGTAAAATACGAACCTAAATGCATCAGTAAGATTTCATAAAGCGGCCAATAAGGCAGAGACGAAGGTTGAAAAGGAAATAGACTTCATCTCAAGGCCATTCGCTCACTTGACGTCTAGTCCCACGCGTCAGAAGCATTGTCTGCTGTCACTTAGCAAATGCCGGCGTCAATACTCGCTGTCTCTGCCTCTGGCAATTGTAGTGGAAAGAAAATCGTTATGAAGTCGAAGCTGCTGTCATGAACAGATAGAACGAGAATTAAATTAAATCTAGAATTCATTTAATTTTTGCAATTAATCCTTTAGAAGCGGTTATATATATATATATATATATATATATATGTGTGTGTGTGTGTGTGTGTGTGTGCGTGTGTGTGTGTGTGCGTGTGTGTGTGTGTGTGCGTGTGTGTGTGTTTGTGTGTGTATTTGCATGTGTTTGTGTGTGTGTTTGTGTGTATGTAGGCCTATATGTGTGTACGTGTGTGTGCAAATCCGTCGCATATTGAGCAGAGGATGGATGTGTTGTATATAATACGCGTATGCATATTTAATCTTCTATAATTATTATATCGGAATCGTTGTTGTGCAGAAACTGGCAGCTGCAGATATTTCCATCGTACATCTAGGTTTCCAATCACTGGATTTGCCGCTTTCTAACGACCCATTTCTTTCTACCACGTCCGTCTGTTCCTTTGTCTGTCTGAATGTACCTGTATACGTGTGTGTTTCTGTCTGTCTGTCTGTCTGTCTGTTTGTCTGTGTGTGTGTCTGTCTGTCTGTGTCTGTCTGTCTGTCTGTCTGTCTGTCTGTCTGTCTGTCTGTCTGTCTGTCTGTCTGTCTGTCTGTCTGTCTGTCTGTCTGTCTGTCTGTTTCTCTGCTTGTGTGACGATGACTAAATACATGTGTCGAAGTCGTACGCTTTATCTGTACGGCGATCTGTGCAGGAAGCGGATAGCAGCCATCGAATCATCGAATCGAGGTCAGGGCAGTTGAGGCCTTCAAATAACTGCCTCCTGCGATGTGTTTCAGGATACAGAAGAGACAGACAGACAGACAGACAGACATAGACAGACAGACACAGAGAGACAGAGAGACAGAGAGACACAGACAGACGGAGACATAGACAGACAGACAGAGGCAGACAGAAACAGACAGTGGCAGATATAGAGACAGACAGAGACTGAAAGAGAAAAATCGTGGGACAATGAGACATAGGAAGGAAAGCAGGACGAAGATAGAAACAATAAAACTATAGAGGAAATGACAAAGCGAAGAAGGGAAGGAAGAAGCACATGATCGAAAGAAGAGAGTAAGGAGTGAAAAGTAAGAGTAAGTAAGAAAGTCACGATGGAGCGATGAGAGGAATTTTTGACCCATGGGAGACCGGGTTCTCGTCAGGTCAGAGGATGCGATGCTGGAGGCTTTGATGCGACTAACAACACAATCGCACCGGATGTGATCGGTTTAATACGCAATAATAAGAACGAGACGACCGAATACAAATTCAGATTAGCTGAGGTACAGTTAGAAAAAGAAAGGTAGAGTGATGGCAGATGTACACATGTATTGTCCTCTAAAGCTAAACCAGGGACTCGATAACCATTGCAGTGTAGCACACACACGAAAACAAATTCTGTAACTGGTTGTTGGTCTCGCTCTGTTCTAATGCAACATTACGAGTTACAAGTATTCGTTCAGACAACCATAATAAGTTGTTTGTAAACCTTAACAGAAAGACGAAAACCAATAATCAGACCCTGTGTACTCAACCATTCAGGTAACAGTCGTTGCACTGTGAAGTTCAAACTAACAGAAACCCTCAGGTCTGGATATCTTATCGCAACCGGTGCCGTTTGTCGATATCATCTGGAGCCGGACTCATCTCAACTGACGTCTTCTTCTCCTGGTAACACATCCCTCCGAATGCGCATGCGTGCGAAGAAGACGACGAGAATCGATTCGACTGAAGCGGCTAATCTGGCTGATTTAGTTCGTTTGTTGTCGGTCGACGACGGACATCTTCACCCGTCCCAGTCCCAGTTTCGGTCTCTCATGAGAAGCCCCTATGCGCCTAATGACCAGCCGACTGGAAGAAACTGTTGCACCCGTCTTTTATCATCGCCAGGCGGCGACACTAGGCGCCGAGTCGAGACGGTCGTTGGAGGAGGTCCTTCTCATGGTCGACGGACGGTTTGTGGAACGGATCATGAAGACAAGAACTCAGCGCTGCTGCTACTCAGATTTCATTCGCTCGGAATTTAGGATTTGATTCCGAGACTCCCTCTCCCTCTGTCTCTCTCGTTCTCTGTCTCTCTGTCTGTCTGTCTCTATCCCTCTCTCGGTGGCTTCTGAATCGACGACTGCGTGTGCAGTCACACACGAAAGTCTAGGACACTTTTGATTAATAAAAACTAAACATCAAACACGGTTGTAAGCCACAGATTGATGGATTGATGGATGGGTGGATGGATGAATGGGTGGATGGTAACTAATGCAAGTTGTGCCAATTAATTATACCTGTGTAAGCGCCACTTAATCAATTAGGGGATTCTGCAAGCCTGCAAGGTACATACATAGCCTATAATAATGGCCTTAATGCTTGGAATTCGGCAAATGACGAAAATTGATTTGTCGGACTTATATTACTATTCAGATCGAGTAACACATATTCAGCGAGATGGAAGAACAACATATATATTTACAATTGCATATATAATTATACATATATACAGAGAGAGACAGAGAGACAGACAGAGAGACAGACAGACAGACAGACAGAGAGACAGAGACAGAGCAGAGACAGACAGAGACAGAGACAGAAAGACAGAAAAATACAGAGAGACAGAGAGAAGAAGAGAGAGATACATAGATAGATTGATAGCTAGCTATATAGCTAGATAGCTAGCTAGCTAGCTAGCTAGCTAGATAGATAGATAGATAGATAGATAGATAGATAGATAGATAGATAGATAGATAGATAGATAGATAGATAGATAGATAGATAGATAGATAGATAGATAGATAGATAGATAGATAGAGAGACAGAGAGAGAAAGAGAAAGAGAGATACAGAGAGACAGAGAGAAAGATAGAGAGAGAGAGAGAGAGAGAGAGAGAGAGAGAGAGAGAGAGAGAGAGAGAGAGAGAGAGAGAGAGAGAGAGAGAGAGAGAGAGAGAGAGAGAGAGAGAGAGGGAGAGAGAGAGAGAGGGAGAGAGAGAGAGGGAGGGAGAGAGAGGGAGGGAGAGGGAGAGAGAGAGGGAGAGAGAGAGGGAGAGAGAGAGAGAGAGAGGGAGAGAGAGAGAGAGAGGGAGAGGGAGAGGGAGAGAGAGAGGGAGAGAGAGGGAGAGGGAGAGAGAGAGGAAAAAAAGGAAGACGGAGAGAGAGAGAGGTTCTTAAATGAATTGTGACAACATAATACGAGTTTACGTCTAGACATAGTCCTGAAAAGATGAGATAACTGCCATTCGCCAAAACATTCGATGACAGGTGGTTGATAAGTTGAGCGATCCTTTTTAACACACCGAGTGGAGAGAGGTTCGAGTCTCCCGTGGGATGGTCACATGACGGCGATTGTGTCTTCATTGGCCTTGTAAAAGTCCACAACACACGACTGCCTGGCACATTCAATTGCGGCCTCTCGTTAGATTGATGAAAATGAAATAAATGGATTGAAATAAGAGCAATCTTGAATACATTCAATGATCAGAGGTGTCTGATTGTAATATTGTATGCGACAATTTTCCTAAAATCTAAGCAAAACGTGAAACACATGTTTCACATCCATTCCCCAGCAACCCAGTGATCACTGAGTTTCAACGAGTTGCATCATGCAGTTCTAGAATAATTCTATAGCCGTAAATGTTGTTGCACTGTTTTCGGATGCAGACTCAATGCATCTCTCCCCCGAACAGATTTGTCCGTTTCTGTTTGATCATCAGTAACCGTTGCTGCATCTGTAGGTGACCATGGCATCTTCTGCGCTCGTCCGGGGGTCGGTCGCTCTGGACGGCGACGTTGGCCACTCTCCTGATCGGAATACAAGATGACGATCATCTGCAGAATTCAATTAGACCAAGAACCATCGCCAGATAAACCACTGCAGCCACTCACACCCACGATGTATGGTCCACCATACTCAAAGCCAGGCTCATGAAAGCAGCGCATCCTTCAACCTTTTCATGCATACATTTATTCAAACACACATGGACATATATATATATATTATATATATATATATATATATATGTGGGGCGTGGTGGCTCAGTGGTAAGTTCGGCGCCTTGTGACCGGAGGGTTGCAGGTTCGAATCCCACTCTAGCCGCTGCGTACGGACCTTGGGCAAGTCCTTCACTCGCAATTGCTCGTGGCGCTTCGGCGTGAAAATTCCGGCACAGTATCAAATGCTGTAGTCGGGAGCGCCTCTGAGTAGTAGTTGACTTCGAGAGGCGCTATAGAAATATCCGGAATAAATATATGTATATGTATTATGTATGGATGTATTAAACTATGTGCATATTCATTTATAATACTCCGTTTGCATTTTTTAGCCCTTTTCATATTCAGAACGGCAACAATGTGCAGAAGTCACTGAATTACGTATTTGCATATAATGTGTATGTTATAATTATATTTATAATTTTGCATTTTTAAGCGTAACACTCTAATGACCAAGCATCCATCTGTTTACAACAGGCCCCACTTGAAACTCATCTTAAACCAAGTTTTGATAGGGATAGTAGCTGTTTGTTTTGAAGTTTGTATTTCGTCTGCCAAAGACTCTTAGTGTTCTAAATCTCCGTTTCTTTTTCTTCAAATCAACATTCGCGGATCATAGTGTCGTCTGTTTATCTTGACACAATATATTCGCGTAAAAGGAAACTCTTGTAACCCGGATGTGGCACGTAAAGCGATGGTGCCGGCGTTTAATAAGTTGTTTGATCTTCGACAGCTGCAAGTGCAGCTGCGGGTCTCAGCCGACCAATATGGCAATGCATCTTAAAGTGTCTGTCATCCATCAACGCAGGCAAAGCCATACGAGTGATGATGGAATATTGCGATCTTTGCATTTCTTGTTATACTTTGATATGGTTCTTTTCAGGTTTCTACTAAACCCTTTTTCAACAGCGTAAAAAAAGGTTTCATGGTTTAAAACTGATGTTGTCTCACAATTATTATTATTTTAGATTATTTATTTTATATTTTGTCAACATTCTCTTCTGCTGACATTGTCACTAGATTCTTCCTCTATACTTCACCTACCTAACTGTCTTCTTCTCTATGTTTACGTAGAAGTAGCAAAATTAATAGTGCAGCATGGCTGTAACTTCATGAGAACACAGTCCGTACACTTTTCAGTTGTTTTTTCCTTGCAATTCACGCACAATCCTTACAACAGATTTCTCGTATTATGTACAATCAGCATTCTTCAAAAGCTTAAAACAAAGACCCTGCAAATTCTTTCACATGCGAGCACGTGCGCCTCATATCTAAAGCCTATAGCTCTGCATTAGCAATTTATTATATATGCAAGGTCGGCCGTCGGCCCATCACCTGCCCAACGCCCTGGCAGGCACAAACATTTACGCATTATATACCGGTATCTATGTATTATGTATACACACGACACTTTATACTGCAAAGCAAATTAATCAATAATTGAGTCCCTCATAATGAAACATCGCCGTTCCGAAAAATGCGCTGACATAATTATTTTATTATTATTATATTTCGCCACATATTTATTTTTTCCTTCAAAGTAAATCAATGCAGTTTAAGAATGTACGGAATTGAAATCTTTGAAAAGACGTCGTTTGAATTCAAACTTAACAGAGGAATGTATACTAGGCAAAGAAGCGAATAATTTGTAATTTAATGTTAAGATTTCAGTTTGGTTTTATAACAATGCAGCTGTAGGGGACTTAATGACTACTAATTAAGATAAGCGTCAATGATGCACTAGAGAATTGCGAAATCTGAAGCCATCAGAACCAAGCCGTCAATAACTATACTATCCGAAGCAGTATACGGACCATACATGCAGAGTGCAAACCTTACGAGAAAGTAAATCCGTATCCATGAAACGATGTTGTGACCGCAAAATGACGCATACATATGAAAATATATAGAGTACAATACCCATAAAAGGCCTCACTGCTTTATATGCGTGGCTCGAAACTTATATAAGTCCCTGAAACCAGAAATCAAAGTCGTTCACATGGCGCATCCAGTAAGCACCAAATGCACCTAAATCAGAATGCGGAAATGTTGTAAATCGTCATGCAGTAGTCAAGCAATAAATCCTTCATATCAAACATGAAGCTGAAACACCGAAAACACCCGATTAACTGAATTGCACATAAATGCAATACACTATTATTGATTTGATAAATGAGGCCATATAAGACATCTCAGTGGATAAGAGTGTTGGCATGGTATATAATTGTTTGATAGAAGGTAAGAGGACGTAGGCAGGGTGAATCAAAGAAGAAAGGAATCACAGCGACGACGAAAACGGATCAAATAGAAGTTTCGCTGAGTGCAATGATGTGACATCAAGATTCTTAACCCTTTTATCCTTCTTTGCCCTCTCTTCTGATCCACCCAACCACCCTCACTCTCAAAACCGTTTCCATGCCTTTGAAAATGGATGGAACTTATAAATGAGAGGTGTACGTTTACCGGTTCAATAATTGTAGTCTATGCACGGGCAGCGGAAGACGTTTTTCATAATTTAGACCTATCTTTCTCCCGATATCTGATGTTTCTGCTAGATGATTACTGACCCTAACAAAAAGTCAAAAACCCTAACAAAAACCCCTCAAACCTATGAAGAAAGATTAAGGTAAGCAGAGGAGCGCAGTAGAAAAGAAGGTCAAATAGTTGGCAGAAGTGAAAATGAGCAGTCTCGTTGTCAAGACCTTCAACCTCAAGACCAAGACCAAGACCAAGACCTTGAACCTCAAGACCAAGACCAAGACTTTGAACCTTAAGACCAAGACCAAGACCAAGACTTTGAACCTCGAGACCAAGACCAAGACCAGGACCTTGAACCTCAAGACCAACACCAAGACCAAGACCCAAAAAATCGCAATCAGGTCAAGACTTCTAAAAATTGTCAAGTCGGAATATTCGCTATTTTAATGAAAACACGAGTCTTTTATTTTATTCAAGCAAATTAACTTTAAATGCAAACTGCAGAGAAATCCGAATTTGTATTCAAAAGTCCTTCATGCAAACTATTATTCCAAATGCCTTTTGTATTTTATAAAAACCAATTCGCTCACAATTTTCTGACCAAGTGGGCTCATAAAAATTCCGCCATGTGAAAAAATACGTTCTACAGGTGCTGAAGTCGCTGACACACACACACAGTAGCTTTTCAAGCACTGGATGTAAATGTACAGATAGTGAGTCCTTTTGAAATCTTCCCATGGTTTATCATACCGTCTGACACAGAATAACTCTTGCTGCTGCCAATGGGTTTTCCTGACCAACACGACTTGTATCCATCCATAGATGTTGGTCGTATGATGCAAGCAGACTTGATACAGAATTCTTGAGTTCTGTTAAATGACTGTTCATATTGACAGCCGGTCTTGGTCTTGGTCTTGCGAGACCAAGACCAAGACCTTGAACCTCAAGACCAAGACCGAGACCAAGACTTTTAAAAACGAACTCGAGTGCACTCGAGACCAAGACCTTGGTCTCGAGGACAACAAGACTGAAAATGAGTTGTCGACACAGCCAACGACGACCGCATCGACTGAGTTGTTCTTCTAAACCCTTCGTGTACGATTCACGTTCCCAGTGCTTCAATACACATAAACAGACAGAGGTCAACCGTCGCATATAAACAAATGCAAGAAGTCCAAAGCAGAGAGACAGACACAGTTAGAACGTAAAGGTCACACAAACATTGGGAAGAACATAGACGAACAGAGAGGCATTCATAGAGAGCTACTATGCGAAGAAGATGAATGTTTCTGAGTGAGACGACGAAGGCAGACGGAGGCAGACGAAGGCAGACGAAGGCAGACGGAGGCAGACGAAGGCAGACGGAGGCAGACGACGAATCGAGAGCAAAGCAGAGAAGATATTTTGGACGACAACGGCGTTGACAAAACGCCTCTGGTGTCCCGTGAGAAAGAAACACCAACTTCTCTCTCTCTCTCTCTCTCTCTCTCTCTCTCTCTCTCTCTCTCTCTCTCTCTCTCTCTCTCTCTCTCTCTCTCTCTCTCTCTCTCTCTCTCTCTCTCTCTCTCTCTCTCTCTCTCTCTCTCTCTCTCTCTCTCTCTCTCCTCTCTCTCTCTCTCTCTCTCTCTTTCTCTCTCTCTCTCTGTCTATCTCTGTCTCTGTCTCTCTCTCTCTGTCTTTCTGTCTGTCTGTCTCTGTCTCTCTCCTTCTCTCTTTGTGTCTTCTCTGTCTGTCTGTCTGTCTGTCTGTCTGTCTGTCTGTCTGTCTGTCTCCGGACAACGGCGAACACTCGATCGTCAACGTCGCTTCGCCTCATCTGCAAAGAATAGGAGAACAGGAGGAGGAGGGACTGTAGGACAAAAGGAAGAAGAGGACTAAGGGAAGGAAGACAAGCAGAAGTAAAAAGAGGAAACACGAATAAGAGGAGAATAAAGAAGGAGGAAGAGGATTCGAAGTAGACCACACGATGAGGAGAAGGTAATAGAGAAGGAGGCTTAGGAGGACCGGAGAAAGGGCGTCGGATGAGGCGGAACGTGCGTCCCTTACGATTACTTCTGTCGACCGGCGGTTGCTAGCCGCTGCTCCTGAATCTGTGTGCCATCTACAACAGTCGGACAGGCACACCGTCGCAGCAATTCCACTGAACGCCCAACGGTTCGATGGATGGATGGACGACGGTTCGGCGGTGCGCTATGTCCGTCCGTCGGTCGGTCTAAGGGAGACGGAGCGGGATGCCCGATCAGGCGTAGAAGCGATAGCGCCGTGGCCGGCGCCGATCGCATGTAGCGCTGCGATCCTTCCGCCCCCGTCGTTTCGTCGTCCGCCGATCAAATGTCGGAAGGAAGCAAACTGTCCGAACCGATCAAAAATGCGTCTGTAGCATCCACACGACGATTCGACTCACAGGAACAGTAACGGCTTATTTAAACAACTCAGCTCACGTCACTTGACTTCTCTGCTACGCGGAGTTCTGATGACATGGAGGTTATTTTACTGATGACGTCAATTAATCAGCAACGTAATGACGTCATCTACGCATCATACTTGTGACGTTGTTGCGAAGGCATTGCAACGAGTTAAGGAAAGACAATGACTTTTAAGATTCAGTGTTATGCTGGACTATCGTATTTGTTACCGATGCACTTCTAGGAATCTTACACGATCGTTGAGCTGGCTTGCTTCTTTAATATTCTTCTCAAACTGAACTTGTGACCTAATGTCAGACTAGGCTATAGCGTTGCGTGACGCTTTGCTGCAGACGTTTAATTGACAAAAGGCAGTTGTCAAGGCAACCAGACAATATCGAAAAGGTTAGTCACATGTAGTCATGTACAGTTACCAAGTCCATATATAGAGACTACTTAATGAGGTATGTGCTAAGTTCTTTGTATCAACCTGCGGCTGTATTCGAATGCATTTTAACATTTGCTTAGCTCGAATTAAATGATTTCCTGACTATTCGAGCCAAAAACTAAATTAATTGCTTACAATCGCTGACAGAATGAATGCGAGGAAGTAGGAAATATCGGGCAGATACGTGAAGTTTTCTGGCTACCTTTAAAATTTGAAAAGCCATTGTATTGTGACAGCGCAGTCTTGCTTAAACTCCTAAGTGCAAAAATGCGTTGATTGCAATGTAATCACGCATTTATATAGCGCCTCTTGAAGAGAGTTCGATCCTCAAAGCAATGCACTGGTTCCAGTAGGTAATTGGTGACAAAGCTTGATGCGGTATATAATCGTTTAAGTCTATGCAAGCAAACGCTGATCTTGAGATCTTTTTCCCTGGAATTATCCTTTTGGATCCGAACAGAGGTCACTGAAATGCAGTCCTGATTACTGGCTACAGTTAGCAATGATCGATTATTACAAGAGTAGGTCTGAGAATAAGTTAGATTCAATGCAGCGATATTCAGTCGATGACGGCTGATTGCTGAATCTATCGAAATATCCGATCGATTTCCATTTAGCCAGTCAGTTGTTACGGATCTGAGGGCAACCCGTAGGATGTGTCTGCCTTTGAGGAATATGCCTTGAGCCTGGATCAGCCTCGCATCCGTGACTTATCCTTAAGATCACGACTCAAACCATATCTCATCCCAGCGCCGTCTATCGACCGCTGGCCGCCTTCTGTCCTCCTTCTGTCTCAGAGGAAATACAATCGATGATTGGCGCAAGGTCATTCGGAATATCGGGTGGATTTTGGAGTGTCATCGGTCGATGGTTTGTACCCTAGTTACCTAGTTGCCTTTGTGTACAATGAGTCAGGATTTCTGGGGACGCAGTGATTCACGATGGAGTGTGCAGGTGTGAGGAGTGGCCTCAGATAATGTCTCTGTATCAAGGGACCTCAAGCAAGACCTCAGCGCACGATCGATGCTTGTGTTTAGATGGTCAGAGTAAAGCAGTAAAGCTCCCTTGCCCCTGCTATGAAGCTCTTGAGTCAGAATCCGATCCTGAACTCGGGGCTGTATTGTTACACTGCAGGACTTAAGTTTACTGATCTGCCTATACTGATACCAAATTCTACTGCTGGGCGAACTGTGATGGATTGTTATAGGGTTCTGCTCACCAGGTTCAGCCAGGCAATTCCCCTTTCGATCTTTCGCGCTACCAAGTAGACCATTGTGTCTCTCTATTGTTTCATAGACCACTGTGTCGCTCTGTTGGTTAGCTAACGATGCTACCAAACTGTAGGCCTAAGGAATAAGTAGGCTTTAAAAAATTGGACGTACAACAACAAAAATTTCAATTTAGATAACATCTAAATGTTTTACATGCCGTATTACCGTTTAACAAAATACTGTTTTCTGTGAGCATTTATTTCCGCTCTTGATTAAAAATAATTAATAAATAAAAAAAAAATAAATAATTTTCTGTTTTGCATGTTACGTAGGTGATTCAATTGCTTTAAAAAATATCGATGCGAAGCCCATTCCGTATGTGGAGTTGATTTGGTGGATCACGCTGCGGGCGCTCCTGTAAGTAGGATCTGTGCAATCAGTTTCAAATAGGTCTGCTTGAACTGCTATCAGGACTTATTCATTGAGGCATTCTGCTTTTGATAAATTAGCTAAACAAGAGAGATTATCGCAGGTATCTAGAGTACAATAAGTTCATCTGGAGTGATATTTGTTCTGTCTTTGTACCATGGGCTTCGACGTATTTCATTGTCAGCAGAGTATAGACGACTAATAAAAGATCCTGTTCCGTCCTAATCGGCGCTCACAGCAGTCTGCATTCGTCACACCACATTGCCCAAGGACCTTCGCGTGTCTTGCGATGCTTTGACTTCTCTGCACAACACAACACAATCATGACAGGAGTTTTGTAATCATTGTCTACTGAACGGCTGCCTAGTCTTGGCTTCCATCTAACGAGTGTCAGTCGGACACCATGCCTTCAATATCAAGACAGTGATTCACATCAGTCTGAATGCGCAAAGTGTGCGCTTACGCGTTGAAACACCAGAAATGCATTCGGTTGCAATTAGATACCACCGGAGACTGAGAGTGGTTCAGACTTTAGACCACTTCCAGATGCAGAGGCCTGTGATTCTTAGTTTTAACCGTTGACATTTAGAAACGAAAAACGATTTTTGACGATGGGGAAACAGCTGAAGAAACGTAGAGATTGAAGCGGTTGGACCACGGTGCAATAAATTGTCCGTCATATAGAGGCATTTATGCTACATAAGATGCTGAAATTTCTTGCGATGAGTTTCAATTTTACTCGAGATGCGATTCCAACGATGTTTGCTTGGAAAGTAGAGAAGATGCAGTTTCCTTTAACCAGTTTTTGTATTCTGGTAAAAAAATTAGCATTCACGAGAAAGCTAATTGTAAAAACTGCACAATTGCTGTAAGTGATTTTTAAATTGTTACAGTTGTTGGTATTGCCAAATAGTAATCAAGTTCTCATTGATCAGTTGATCAAAATGCTGAATTAAGATACTGTGACTTATAAGATGCCTATTTCGCAGAGACCTTCAGAGTCCTAAAAGAAAAGTCCGGGGCCAAGTAATTTGTCATGGACGTTCTTTCAATCGGAATGTTGACGAGAGGTCTATCATCAAGGCATCTGCTTCTGCTGCTGATGCTGCTGGAAATACGAGGTAAGTACGACTAACGACTTACACAAACACGCACACACACACACACACACACACACACACACATGCAGAAAAATACACGCTTATAGTTGAGGACTTCTGAAGTAAGCATATCTCAATGACTCCACTTTAATAATCACATGAACACATGTTGTGTTGTGGTATATGACTATACAGCAAGATTTGCTTATTTACTGGTGTTAATCTACTCTAATCCAATGACTTCTACAGCGCCGTTATAATGTCCAAGACATCATCAGTTGATGGAGGCTTCGACTGAAATCTCAATCAAAATCACAATCCACCAGAGAAACCAGGTTGAGTAGTCATCAGACCCTTTCTGATCTTTCTCGGTTGCGCTGCAAGAGTGACATTCAGCATTTATGGCATCATTCACAACACATAATGGTTTGAAAGAATGACCGCCTACTTCACGTACCTCTTGATATCCAGTCATAGTTCGTGTCAGTTAATAGGAGCCACAGCGACTGTTTCTCTTGCTGGAGTGCAAGTTTCAACCTATGACATCAAGAATCTTGTTGACCCCAACATTTCACTTAATAGAAATAGTCAGTACTCAAGCAACGTTGATACAATTGTGGGGCGTGGTGGCTCAGTGGTAAGTTCGGCGCCTTGTGACCGGAGGATTGCAGGTTCGAATCCGACTCTAGGCGCTGCGTACGGACCTTGGGCAAGTCCTTCACTCGCAATTGCTCGTGGCGCTTCGGCGTGAAAATTCCGGCACAGTATCAAATGCTGTAGTCGGGAGTGCCTCTGAGTAGTAGTTGACTTCGAGAGGCGCTATAGAAATATCCGGAATAAATAAAATTAAAATAAACAATTGCTGCGGTTGGGTGTGGTGCGCTTCAATTGAATGATCCGTCAACTCAGCGATCATTCTTCTAAGGAAGCTTCGACAAGGGCTGTGTTACCGGTGTCCTTCGCTTTTCGGCCGCGAGTTACGTTTTGGAGAAAGTGCTAGGGTAAATGTCAAACGGAAGAGTAATTTCTGTAGCCTTACAGCTAAAGAACGATGTTTAACTAGATACAACTGTTGGTGACATCAGTGAAGTAGCCCTATAGGCCTATGTCTGACCACAATTGCTAAACCCAAATCTAGGCTGGTTCGAATCTATCAGGAATCAATGTTGTTGGTTAGTTTGATGACATTAGTTTTTTGTAGCCACAGGAGTGGTTTCTATTAGGATGTTGGAAAAATAGGTCGAACTATTGAAAAGATCTTGCGTCGCAAGGGTCGACGTTGCAGGAACTGGACAGGCGCTTTGTGTTTTCACAATAGTTCTACCGAAGGATCAATAATAAACAGCAGCACAGCTTAGCTTTGCATTAAAAAAGATGAATAATTAAAATGTAGAGACTAATGCTTCGGAGCAGACTTTTCGGATCCAGCAGATAATGTATAAAGTTCTGCGACTAAAAGAAGAATTCGCACACAATAAATCAGTGAAATGGTTAACAGTTGAAGTTTACGTCACCTAAATCAATCCAATCATTGCAATTTTATAGCACAGAATTTTGGAATTGATTTTCAAATCGCCGAACCAAGGATTGGCCAAACCCTAGGGTGAAATAATTGACCTTATTTCCTGCCTCCATATCTAAAATGTTAGATTCTGGCCACCAAGTGCTCAACGCTGTCAGAATCCATTGTAACACTTAACAAAACCGATGAACCATGCTCAGCGCAATCAAGCTGTAGTTTAGAATCACATCATTTCAAAGAAAGTGAACCCTAGTACGAAAGAAACACATCCGTAACTCTTGCAATGGTTCGTTCTTTCCGAAAGTCGGAGGCTGAACAGAGCATTGAACAATCAACATCAGTCAAGTAAATGCTAAATTTAAGTTCTAAATCAAGTTAGGATCACAGCAGCAACGTCGCATTCTGTCAATCTAAAACTTTCCATTCAATAACCTGACGTTTGCTAGCTACGTGGGACTACCTTAAAGGACTGCTAGGAAAGGAAAATATGGCCTTGCGTGGTGGCGTCTTTCATTTAGTAAAACAATGACAGAATCTGCGAGTATTTTTCACGGTTAATTTACAGGTAACGAGCAAACATGCGCTACAGACTTCGGTAAATATTTATGGGTTACATGACTCGGGAACCAATTGCTAATGTCACCGGAAGCAGGGTTTGAAGGTCAACCCAGTTAGGCCAGTATAAAGATTGCGCTAAATAACTTTCTTTTATATTGTCTAGCTTTTGACAATTCCTGAGCAACATGTAGGCCTACCACGCATGCTTCATTTTGAGAAGGCGTTAAATGATTTTGTATAAACATAAATACATATACTTACATAGATATACATAGGGCCTACATAAACACATACATATATATATAGTAGACACATACATACTGTGATGCAGACATACATGCACACAAATACATAAGCAAGAGCATGCATAAATGTATACACATATACAAAACGTACATAATTATAGTACATACTTGATCTGCATCAATCATTTACTGTCTCTTGTTCCAAAGATACCGCTTCGAATGAACTGGATTACTATCTGCGCATTTATTTATTCTGGCTTTGTCATTCCTTTGTTCGTTGTCTCTCTTTTGCATTTCTGTGGCTTAGTGCCTGTCATTGAGGTTCCGCGTCTTAACCCGTCTTCTTCTTCTTCTTCTTCTTCTTCTTCTTCTTCTTCTTCTTCTTCTTCTTCTTCTTCTTCTTCTTCTTCTTCTTCTTCTTCTTCTTCTTCTTCTTCTTCTGTATTGTTGTTGTTCTATAAGCCATAATAGTGTTTACCCAAGTATCCATTTATGACTTGGCGTCGGCATTTCTTATTCTGCTGTCATTCTCTGGCTCTCCTCATTTAAATCGCTGCTTCCAATTACGTCTATCTATCACTCGTTGTCATATTTCTGCCCCGAGCGATAGACACGACAGTTGTTGAATCGAGAATTTGCTGGTCACAATGCGCTCCTTTAGTAGGACTCGCTGAAATCTCTTACGAATCACTTCTGATGACCACTGGCTTTGAGTTCAAATATATTTGCATTTTGTCACAGCCAGCGCCGAATTCTTCTGAATTCCAGCATCAGTTTGTTCGATGAGATATCAAAACTCTTCTTTTGCCTCTGAAGACAAATGTATGCTTAATAGTTCAATAGATGCAACTCGATCGACGCTAAACAAAAGATTTTATGTAAGTCTGCTGAAAATATGTTCAGAACAAACTCAAAATTAAGATTTCTTCAGACTATGTCTGATGTTATCATGTGAAGTGTTTCTTGTATACTTGTCTCCGGGGAATTATTCGTGTTTCTTATAGGTGCCTAAAATGTGCTAGTATATATAAATAAATCAGAATACGCATGCGTCTCAAGACTATCGTTGGGATTTAAACTTAGGGCCTACATTAAAGTCTTTGTAGTCACTGCAACCTAAAGTCAAGGTTGTTCTGTCTCGGAATTCATATTCCGATGATAGCGCATCGAATTCGATTTGGCTTCGTTAGTCTGCTGTTCAGTATTTTGCGAGCGGTTTTATCTTCTGCTTGTGATGGATTCGTCTCTTCCGACACGCCACATTCCTCTGAATCGTTTCTCTCGGCAGCCGCTCATGCATGCAGTCTCTGCCACAATCGCCGGAACGGACGAGATGCCATGTCATATTCTCCGTGACCAGTCACCACCGATTCATCTGGAACAGGATCCTCATCCTCTTCCTTCTCCTCCTCTTTTCCCTTCTTCCTCCTATTCTTTTCTCTTCTCCATTCCATCTCCCCTTCTTCCTCTTCCTCCTCCTCGTCGTTGTTGGCCATTTTCACTCGACTCAAATGAAAACTCCATATCGGCCCAACTGACGCCGAGACGAACACCGTCACTGATTCAACGCAAAAGTAATGATCTCTGCAATCCTTTTGTTGTCTTGCACTCATACCTCGAGTCTCTTTCAGGAATGGCACACATGTGCATACACTGCATAGTGCTGTAGGAAACTCAATGGACGTTATAGTGCAAAAACAAGTAGAAGACTCCGTGTAACATTCGATATTTCCCACAATTGGTCTGAAAATAGAAGGTTTCTAAAAGTTTAAATAGATGTAGTAAATAATTAAATTGTCATTGATTCTGTGTCTATAGTAGACAAACATGGTTTGCGGATTTCTGTACTATTGGTGTTGTTGCTGTTGCTGTTGTTGTTGTTGTTGTTGTTGTTGCTGGGTGACAGAACAATGTAAAGCTAAGTATCGTCGGCGTACTACTGTAACTAGAGTCCAAAGTGATTAGCTATGCGGCTGATTGATGAAGTCTTGAGTATAAAAATATTGGACCAAGGACAGATCCCTGCGGAACACCAGCATTGCAGAGAAAAGGATCAATGCTCAATTGCGGAGACCGACTGCAAGTCAGTAAGGCAGTTCTTTAGACATCAAAGCCTTCGCTGAGCCTGGAAAGCGTCGCTGGTGGCAGACAGCGTCAAATGCAGCACTAAGGTCGAAACATACTAAGAATCACGTCTTTCCAGTGTAGGCAGATGATGAGATAAGGGTGTTGTCGACTGTGACTTCAAAAGCAGTTTCAGTCGAGTAGATTTGACCAAATGCTGATTGGAAAGGACTTTAGTTAGGAAAGGAAGTAACGTGTTTTTACTCCGTATAAGGAAAACACCTTCAAGAATCTTATTATGTTGTTGAGTTTCGAGATGAGTAGGTCGAGGCATTCCGAGAGGCATTCTTCAGTATCGAATGTGTGAAGTCCAATGGAGAAGATTTGGAGATGTGCTTAAGAATAAACAGGAGTTCAAAGTAAGTTGCAGGTCCTCAAAGGCAGCGATAGAGAAGTCAGAGTCACACAGTTATACCATAATTTAGAAGTGCACTCGGTATCTTACATCTGAGTTTGTTCGTTTTGTTAGCAAGAAACGAGGAACAATTAGAACATATAGTGTGGTTATCTAGTTCAGAGAGTTGGCAGCTGACAGCATTGTTTGAATGCTGAAGATCTTGGAAGATGCGAAATCGGTACAAAGAATTTTGATCACTTTCAAGTAAGAGCTCCTAGGATAGTTTATGAGCTTATTTTTACGGCGGTAATGACGACGTTAGCTCTGTTTCCTCTTAAAAGCCTGAACATCTGCGCTCATCGAAGTTCTCTCTTTGCCTCCATTGCCTCCCATGAAAGCCATCTTATAACTGATTTAGAAGGTTTCCAATAGCAGTTGTGAATCGCGGCGACTTTATTCAAGGTAAGTGTTACAGTTCTGTTGAATTTTTCCGCGAAATCATCTGCACCTTATGTGGGTTCTGTAAACAGGGTCGACGCAGCAAACCACTATATTTATGTACGTATGCATGTATGCAGGTATGCATGCGCGTATGTAGGCCTATGTATGTATGTATATTCGTTCGTTTATTGAGTAAACTGGTTGTCATATCGCAACCAGGAACAAAAAAGTTAAGAAAAGAAAGGAAATGAACATTCAATTGGATCAACAAAGGGCAATGTTCGGGACTATCGTCTGTAAAATACTCTCGGGATGAAATTTCGATTGTCTTTCTTCGGTAGGTCAGAGTTATGTGAGCGCGTCCGTAGGTTGTAGTCTCGAACAATCATCGGTGGAAAGAGATCACGAAGGACATGGTATATATTCCTACTCACTGTCTGTAGCAACCTGCCATCTGCCTCTGCCACCAGCTCTTCCATGGTGGGGAATTCCATGGGTAAGAAGCCAATGCGCTTTATTTTAGAAATGAATCTTTCAAGTTTCGATCGCTCTGCCGCAGTGGTGAGACCCCACCAGGCAGGGGTGGCATAAAGCATGCGGGCCACCACTGGCCACCTCATGTAGTGCATCCCCTGGCAGGCCGTGTCGTCTCAGCAGCCTTAGAGCATGGATGGAGCTGGATATATATGCATGTTTCTACGTATGCTTGTGCGTATGTATGTATTAGCGCATAATGGAGCAACTTTCAGTTCCTCACAGAAACGCTTCACGCATGAATAACCATCTGATCTAAAGAGTGCGTTCTAAGATAGTTCTAAGAAATGTTTGCTGAAAGATTTAATGCGATAGTATTTATGCGCAGTGGAAGACTCTTCAGCATGTAGGTTCAGGATGTGAGATATAACGACGGGCTCGAGTATATATGTAGATGTTTGGAAGCGCTGCGGCATCTGCATCCCTCTGAGAGCAGCAGGGTGCAACGATCACCGACCCAGTTGATTCTACATTTCTCCCTGATGTATTCCGGCAGGGAGCTTAGCACGGAGGTCCACCACTGGAGCAGAATTGAGATCCTTCTTCTCTTCTAGACCAAGATCTAATGGAGTGTTTTCCCAACGCCATCCAATACACGAGACCGCCTCGTAAGGTTGATAAGTAGTCGGACGGCGCAGTTGAAGACTGGCTGAGACTGAGTCATTCTGAGCCTCGGCAGATCAGCAAGGATGGAGCTGCAGCAGTCATGATAATGAACGAGTGTTCTGGTGAATGGATCTCTTCGGAATCAACAAGACTTAGTCTTGAAACTCATGCAGTCGTTATGGATGATGCAAATGCACATATTATATAATTTATATAGCGCTGCTATCGATGACATGCGTTGGCGCAGGTGCAGCACAAGTTGACCGTGGACTGCACGTGCAGCACATAAGCTGACTGTTAGAGTTATCGACAGATTTGAAACTCAGACCCATTATTGCGTACATGCTTCAATGCATATCTAACTAGATATAGAATTAGATATAAATAGGAAACTTATGTACACAAAGAGTCTTGCGTGACTTTTGGAGCAGGGGGTTGGGCTGTCTTTCTTCGTGGAACAGCTGCGGTTGGTTGGCGAGTGCGCGGGTGGGTGGGTCGGTTTAGCAGTGACAGAGTGAAGGATGCAATTGATCAGAGACAGAAATGTTCCTATAGATGTGAGTCAGCAGTCTATTGCGTGCTGCTTGCATTCAGTTGCCTGGCGTCTCTGCAACGACTTCAATATGGAGACATATCATATTAATCACAGATGACAGATGTCTATCAACGATGAACGAAAACCTTCAGAACTTCATTTGCAGGCAGAACTCTTCCCCACCCCACAACCACCTGCCAAGCCTAGAATCGCCTTTGATTTATTCATTCACTCATTAATTCAATAATTCATTCGCTAATTCATTCATCCATTCCTCCATCCGTCCACACATCCATCCATCCACCGAATGAATGCATCCAGAACCATCGATGATCCATCGATCCATCAATCCATTTATTCATCCATCCATTAATGCATCAATCCATCAATTCATGAGCCACGGGGAGGGGGATAGATGAATGGTAACACTCTGGTCTGAAGAGCATTAGATCTTGAAAAGTCGCTGTTCGATACCCTTAATCCCCCTCTAGGTCGACTTAGCCTTCCACTCCCTAAGGGGCAGCAGTATTACAGGCTACCAAGACGTGTGTCCAATAAGATCTTGATAATCGTACCGTCATGTTTCAATTGTGTCAACGTAACTTACTGCGGTAGTCAATGAGCTTGCCAATAAACACAAATATTATAATTATTTATTCATTCATCCATCCATTAATACATCAATCCATCCATCCATCCATCCATTCATACATCTTCTATCAGTCCATCCACACATCTGTCACTCCATACATTCATTCATAAATCCATCCATCCACCCACCCATATATATACATCTTCTATCCATCCATCCATCCATCCATTTATCCATCCATCAATCCATCCATCCATCCATCCATCCATCCACCCACCCATACATACATACATACATACATACATACATACATACATACATACATACATACATACATACATACATAAAAACATACATACATACATACATACATCCATCCATCCATCCATCTACCCATCCATCCATCCATTCATCCATACATCCATTCATCCTCCATCCATCCATCCATCAATCCACCCATACATCTTCTATCAATCCATCCATCCATTCATCCATCCATCCATCCATCCATCCATCCATCAATCCATCCATAAATTCGTCTGTGGCTATATAAACATGTAAATTTATTCTCCATATGCGAATACACATAATATTATGCGTATGTATCTACATGTATGTGTCTATGTGTGTATGTCTGTGTATGTGTGTATGCGTGTATTGTGTGTGTATGTGTGTATGCGTGTGTGTGTCGTCAATTGGTATCTAATATGATGCGTGCATTTACTGCCATCTGGTCATGTGTGTGCATTCGACGGATGTTCACTACCTGCCTCCGGAGCCGGAGCATCACCAGCCGCTCTCACCGTCCCTATGGCAAACATTTCGCTCCCGAAGGCCATAATTCTGTCAGTGGTCCCTATCCGGGTGGCTGCACCCTCTCCCTCTCTGCCTGCCTGCCTCCCTCCCTAGACCTAAGTCAATACAGAGAACTACTGAGCACGAAATAAGTCCGATTTACCCTCTTCAATTACACATTTCATCGACGTTTGGTAATAATGACGCCTGCAGGTCTGTCTCTCTCTCTCTCTGTCTCCGTCCCTGTCTTTCTCTGCCTGTGCCCGTCTGCATCAAATGTCTTCTTATCTGTGTGTGTGTGTGTGTGTGTGTGTGTGTGTGTGTGTGTGTGTGTGTGTGTGTGTGTGTGTGTGTGTGTGTGTGTGTGTGTGTGTGTGTGTGTGTGTGTGTGTGTGTGTGTGTGTGTGTGTGTGTGTGTGTGTGTGTGTGTGTGTGTGTGTGTGTGTGTGTGTGTGTGTGTGTGTGTGTGTGTGTGTGTGTGTGTGTGTGTGTGTGTGTGTGTGTGTGTTCGTATGGCTGTGAAGATGTCATTGCCCGGCCTAGAGCCACTGGACTACTTACAGTCGATCGGTTGACTTGGTTCATCAAACAGAACTCAGTCATCCATTGCTACCTATGATCCGTTCGTCTGACTTCTACGACTGTCTCCAGCCTCGATGCTTCTTCGTCTGTCCATTCATATATATGTCATTGAAGTCATACATCGATCAACCATCCATCGATCCATCTGTCCATCAGACCAACCACTCAACCAACCAATCGACCATTTATTTGTCTATAAATCCAATCGAATGACTTCTATGGCGTCCGTATTTAAATGCTAAAGAGTGATTTCTAAAGTGAATGTTTAAAAAATGACGAATTTTCTCACCTAAATGCTGTCTATTCTTTCCATCAAAGGAACGAATATTCGGCTTTAAACTGAGCAGAAATCGCTCTCGCCAGTTCCATAAACCTGATTTTTTTGTCTGAAAAACCGATTATAAGAGAACTATGCAACACCTATTTATATACAAATTAATTGTACATAACTGTATAATCTTATGTAGGCGTATGTACGCAACAATGTTTATAATATGCCTACATAAATATCTTTATTTGCAATTCAAATCTAATAGCCGTTTTAAAAATAATATTACAGGCCACGCATATAGAACGCTTTCTGAAAGCCAACAAATGCGCTCTCTAATGCCTGTTTATATAATGTAACATTTCATACACAACACAAGACTTCATTGCCAAAACTTTGAAAACGCACTTTGGCTTGTGCAGAGGACATGGTCAGACTTTGCAGATCCTTCCTTCTCTGTGGCCTATGTCTTCTGCGTCTGACTATGGTGCAGAAAAACGGAAGAGCACTGTTGGGATAAATAGCCAGGATGATTATTTAAATAGAATCGTAAATAGTACATGTAGGAAACTATTTATATAGTATTGTGATAAATAGTTGTTGACTATTGCAACTAGGCCTACCACATGACTATTTAAAAACTATTTAGCAATTATCAATTTCAGTTACAAATAATTATTTAGAAAGCCTGCAATTAAGTTTTACTGTATTAACATCCAGTTAGTAGTTCTGGTTAACTTTAAGTAAGTGTAACTGTTCAAAAGTTTTATCTTATAAGCTATTCCTTTTCGGTGTGAGAATTAGTGCTGCATTCGTGAATAGTCTCTCTACCGTCGTTGTTTTCAGACGAATCCGATATCAATCACATGTGTAAAAGCAAAGAATGGTAATGCAAATGATCATATTCATGAGGCGCATCTATTACATCTCTTTATGTAGCCCATGTGTTCTCGATGCATTTGAAAGCCAGATGATGAGTCAGGTCTGATAATTGGCAGTTGATAAAGACAGATACCATTTCAACAGCTCTTCACTTTCACTTCATCCATTTATAATCGTCAGGTTTTCAGTTCAGCGCGAACATGACAGTTCAAAAACCGCGCATTCTTCGATTCGCGATCTGCATAGTCTGTTCTCATTTGTATTTCAAGCGCATCCCTGGATGACGGAGCGAATAGAGGATGCACCCAACTCAAATGAATGCTCTCCAGCGTGTCGAATAAGTATCTCCTGTCTGAGCATTTCAGCTTGATGTCATCATCGGAGTCGCATGAAAATAGACGTCAACTCAATGGTAATACTACTCTAAAACGAGTATGGATTCATTCTCCGAAAGTTTTGGCCTCGTCTCTCGCTCCGGTCCGATCTCATAGCAAATCCAATGGTTTCTAGACTATGCGACTACTTGTTAGTTACAATGCCACTCGAAGGACCTCGTGTTGTGTGTGTGTGTGTGTTAATCATGGCTTTAGACAAACAGAGGCTGGAGAACGATGAATATACATGCATATTGGTTTCCGAAGCTATCTTGTGTTATATCTATCACTGGTCCTAAGGACTGCTAATGACTCTGACATGCAAACGAATTACTGTACAGTATTACATTAGTTCATTTACATAGCGCATTTGAAAAAGAAAGTATACTGATACCCTGGAAACGTACACTGCGAACACTTTGCGAAAGTAGACGAATGTTGAGACATTGAACTGCGACGAATGGACCAACAAACGCAAATTCATATTCTGTGCCACGAAATTTCTATCCAGAGACAAACCTCTGACCGCATCTCAAAGGCAGCAAAGGAGAGAGAGATGTATGCCCAAGAGATGACCTCCTGACCTCATGAGCAAAGGAGAGAGGGATGTATGCCCAAGAGATGACCTCATGACCTCATGAGCAAAGGAGAGAGGGATGTATGCCCAAGAGATGACCTCATGACCTCATGAGCAACGGAGGGAGGGATGTATGCCCAAGAGATGACCTCATGACCTCATGAGCAAAGGCGAGAGGGATGTATGCCCAAGAGATGACCTCATGACCTCATGAGCAAAGGAGAGAGGGATGTATGCCCAAGAGATGACCTCATGACCTCATGAGCAAAGGAGAGAGGGATGTATGCCCAAGAGATGACCTCATGACCTCATGAGCAAAGGAGAGAGGGATGTATGCCCAAGAGATGACCCCATGACCTCATGAGCAAAGGAGAGAGGGATGTATGCCCAAGAGATGACCTCATGACCTCATGAGCAAAGGCGAGAGGGATGTATGCCCAAGAGATGACCTCATGACCTCATGAGCAAAGGAGAGAGGGATGTATGACCAAGAGATGACCTCATGACCTCATGAGCAAAGGAGAGAGGGATGTATGCCCAAGAGATGACCTCATGACCTCATGAGCAAAGGAGAGAGGGATGTATGCCCAAGAGATGACCTCATGACCTCATGAGCAAAGGAGAGAGGGATGTATGACCAAGAGATGTCTAATCAAGAAGACACAGATCGAGCAACAAACTAAAGAACTATAAATTGAATTCCTTAGTATAGAAAACAACAAGAGAAAGAAGTTTTGCATCCACAGAAAGATGCGAGTGAATTGTGGGCGACGAAAAGTCTAGCTACAGTCTTGTATTGTGTTGTATCTAGAAATTTATAAAGCGCCTCTCGTAGAATAACTATTCAGAGGCGCTCTCAGCTCTGAAGCCCCAGGGAAACATAAATGCCTTTAGGGAACGCGAGACCGATGAGGAAAAGCCAGTCATTAGTTTGGCCGTAATATAGACTAAAGATATGACAACCACAGATTAGTCAAACAAATGAACATTGAGTAGAATACTTAGTCAACACGACCTGATAGATCAGGTACGAAGAGTTGTCAACTCTGAAAACTCTGAATTGCAGTATATAACATGACACAGAACCAGTTGGATTGACACGAGACCATGCATATTTTAAGCCAGCCGAAATTACTTTTAACCTCGAAGGACTAGAGAAGACAAAGTAGCCGACCTAGGACCTTTTAGACTAGAGTCAGAGTGAAGGATCTGACAACCCTGAATTCGACCTTCATACATCATGAAGGAAGGCCAAAAAGAGAATATTTTGCTTGGCTTCGCATTATTTACACAGGGTCGTTTTAAGGTCGTAGTAGGCGCGCCGCCTAGGCACTCTTGCATTCGTAGATCCCAACTCAACTGCCAACTCTAAATTAAAGCTAATTACAATAGCTTAACTTTAATTGTTTCAGTACAAAAGTTATTAAATTTCAATTTGCTGTTTTTTGCAATTTTCCTTTTTCCATTTTTCCGGTCAATCATTCAATATCTCAATTTCAGATTTTCAGACTTACGAAGGCCCATGAAAATTTCGTAGACCCTAGGTAGAGTGCCTACTGTGCCTAGTGGATAAGAAGGCCCTGGTTCTACACGGTTAGTAGGCTATGTTGAGTTTGAGTTCGCTACCAGAAGAAGAAAACGACAAATAGGAGAGAAAAAAAGTAGTCATATAGGGCCTACTGCATTATCTATTGAGTAATAATTGCAAATAACAAAGTGAACTTAGTGCGTAATTCAAAACGGACCCAGTACTAATATAACTAAAACTAGAACTATTTACTAATTTATTATACTGTACTAGCCAATTCGTTTTGAAATAGTTAGACGAAGATTCGCTCTACTACCATCTGTACAAACTACTCGACAACCAACTTAAAAGCACGTTGGGCGATTAGCTGAACAAGGAACTCAATAGCCAGTTAAGTAACTCAATAAACGACGAAACAAGTCGTTCAGCTGCTAATAAAACGACTTGTTCTGCAGACACTTGAACAGCTCGTTCAATCGCCAACGCAACACCTCATTCATCAGCCTATGTTGAACAACTACTTCAACAGCCGATAATTTTACAGCTCACTTTGCAGGTCGTTCAACGACCATCTGTGCCACTGAATCAAAGCATTCTGTAACCTAGAGAACAGCTCACTCTACACATGGCTAAATAAACGGCCAACCAGGCAACACATTCTGCAACACCCTAGCATTAATCAACAGCCAACAATACAACTTGTCTCTTCAACCGACTGAGTTATTTGTTGAGCCGCTAACTGAACAGACCCAAATCAATTCGCTCTGAACGGTCGGCTAAACAACTCTTTCACCAATGGAACAGTTAGTCCTCTTATCTGTTGAATAAATGTGTTGGCTAGTAAGTGGCTACACAGAGCTTCAGTTTCAATTTTTGCTAGTCTCTAATTTAAACAGACTACTAAACACGTTCTTACATTAAACTTAAATCTATATTTGTCAGAGAGCTGACTCTTTCATGCTTATTAGATAATCATCTAAACGGTGAGTCATTTAAACGTGTCCCTACATAAGTTAACATAATTCATGCAGATAACCATCAATTTTAATGAAATTTCAGAATAATGACGCTTGATAGTCTTGCTAAGTGCTATATAAATTATTATGACGGGTAAATACTCTAGTTTGAACCTTTCCACTTATTCCAACACCAAAGTGGTCTGAAAGCTCATCACTACCTTGGAGTTTGGAAATCGGTGCATCACCTTTGCGAATATCTACTTTCCTCCCCTTTTCACGTTTTGACTTCTTTGCAGATTTCCAATCAATACTTGAGTTCCAAATTTCATCTTCTGAACTTATAATTATTGGCGGCTTGAATATAGGTCTACTGGTGGATACTAAGAACAAAACCTTACAAGAGTTCACGATCTGCTCTCTGGCTTCGATTTTAAGCAACACATCTTTTTCCATCTCATAACATATGCAGCCATAATTATGCTTGGCCTTCACATAATTCTGTCCAGCTTTTCCGCTGACAAAGCAACCCTCCATCATAGTCATATTACTCTTGCCACACAGCCTATAATGCTCAGGTTTCTCTAAGTCTCGAACCTCCCTCCGCATAAACTTTCATTAGCTACCGTCATTGGAAAAATTACATGCTCAATATTTCGACCTTCAATTGATATAGGTAAGATAAAATCAGTTACTGAGAGGAATAACTAAATCTGAAACCCCGACAAAGCCAACATCATTGCCTTCCTCTGTGGTCATGCTAAGCACAGACGACACAATGTAGGCCTACTCATGCCCTTCCTAGCCATTGTTCTAATCGGATACTGCTGCTGCCCGAAGGCAGTCTTCTCAAATTTAGGCGCCAGTATCGTCCGTAAAGCCATATATTTATCTCGCCTTCTCTCTTCTCCGAAATTACTGTCAGTAGGGGCCAACACAAATATTACACCGCAACAAATGCAGCATAGTACCGAACTCTGCACATTCTTGCCTTGACCGGCTCTGAATAGTTTATACCGCGAGAGGTGCCATATAAATTAGGCTTATTAGATGCGATACGATACATTTTTCATCTCAGACAAGATATCGGCCTTACGATTCAAGGTTTCTAAGCTTCCTATTTTTGATTGGCTATCATATCGCAAAGATCCACAGCCGAATCTCAGATCACTCCAACTAACAATTCAGGCGGAGATTCGTAAAGTCATTATTCATTTCCTCCTGACAAGCAATTGGCGCTATATCTTATTTCTATCGCTCTTTCTTCGGGAATGTTTTGATATCTTGGACCCAGTTTTCACATTCATTGTCAACCTCTGCTTCGCTGAAGGTGCTTCGCCGACAGTTGCCCTCTTCTTACGAGTCATCTCCTTCTCGATGATTACTAAACTATCACCACTTCACTACTATAACTCAATTTTATATCCAAAATCGTGGAAACAGTCGTTTCAAATCGTCTGAGCTGTGATCCTTCGTCTCATAACCTGTATCTTCTGTATTAATCTACCGACCGACCTATTCTACTGAAATTGCACCACTCATCATATATTGCACTCAATCCATCGATACTTAGACTCTTGCTGTGTCGCACGCACAGACAATGTTGGGCTTTCGGGCCTTCTTGATATCTGGTCCAAAGGATTAGAATTCGTTGCTCAGTTATAGGCTACTCTATCTGTCGGATCTTTAATTGTTTCAGCTTGCTTACCCAATTGTAGTCTGATTTCTGGTTTTGTCTGACCTATCAGATCTCGATGAGGTTGTTCCAATGGATTCCTTTACTACGATATCACTTGAAATGACCATCGTCTAATATCGTGTGTAGGCCTATAATGCTAACGACGCTGGAGAAGTCTCTATAATAGATTACTATAAACAATGGCATATTTATTGAGTATAACATCATTCATATATTACAGCTAATTGAATATTCTTATCAGAATCGTTTCACTTAGATCGTCCTTCTATTCGACAGACGATATGGAAAAGGAAGCAGCGTTAATCAAGTGGTGTATACAGAGAAAGAAAGAGAGCAGGTTTAGCATCAGAAATGACCACAACGTAAGCGACAGATGGAGACACTTGGCGCTGTCTAATGTTTAGGACTAAAACTACTGATTACTAATCACTTAAAGCACTGTATAAATCTGCGAACTGCCAGCTTAATTAAGCTTGCAAAAGTATTCAGCTGGCGCTGAGCTTCCGTATAATGCGAAATGGTCGATAAGAATGCAGCCATTTACTGCGCTGCTTAAGAGGAAGTGATACGAAGGACGAAGGAAAACCTAGTCTGATCCTACAATGGATCAGACTATCCCGCAATGAAGATACATCCCATTAAACAACTCATTTCCGCTCATAGGTCTTCCCAACTGTCGCCAACCACGAACATCACCACGTTCCTTAATCTGGAATGACACCATAAAGCAATAGACATAACTATATTTTCGAGTAATTCGTATAATAGTTTCTAATAATGAAGTGTATATATTATGAGAAGAAGGGCGTCTAACTTCCCAGCAAACAGGTCGTAAAAACAATATCCGATATAATGATTTATGTAGCGCCGTTATAATTATTCCAAGGCAACACTCAGTGGTCACTTCAAGTGAAACCATGCGTAGTAAAAGTCATGGTCCATTAGAGAAGTCAAAGTCATGGTCCATTAGAGAAGTCAAAGTCATGGTCCATTAGAGACGTCAACGTCATGGTCCATTAGAGACGTCAACGTCATGGTCCATTAGAGAAGTCAAAGTCATTGTGCCTTAGAGAAGTCAAAGTCATGGTCCGTTAGATGTCAAAGTCATGGTCCATTAGAGAAGTCAAAGTCATTGTCCATTAGAGAAGTCAAAGTCATGGTCCATTAGATGTCAAAGTCATGGTCCATTAGAGAAATCAAAGTCATGGTCCATTAGAGAAGCCAGATGTCGAAATCCGGTGTAGCAATTTCAGATTACCTCCGCTTCACATTAATCCCCGGTAACTTGAAATCGCCTTCAGATTACACCCTACGGTTTCAGATCACCCCTCAAATTAATGGGGCCCATTTTCGACTATCTTATAATATAGTAATAATAATAATTACCAATATTTATCATTAAACTCTCATTTCTCTCTACATGATGAACGATGTTATTTTTCTCTGTAGATCACATTTACATCAACTATAGAAAAAACATGCAAACCAGGCATGTAAACTAAATGTTAGGTAACTGCCTATATTATTTTTTTAGATACACATTAGCCATAAATATTTACATTCATGCGAATTAACAACCTCCTGTGCTATCCTGAAATGGCGCAACTAACAAGCCTATTTTTTTATTATTTTCAGATAGTGATTACTGAGACTAACTTTCAATCTTGTATGTCTCGCGTGTTTTATTCAATAAACGTATCATGAGTTGCAAGCATAAGAATTTATCATTTTAGCTAGATCAGATAAGAAGTAATGTGAACAGCACAGGGGTAACTTGAAATCTCGTTTAGGCTACTCCCGGAGGTAATATGAAATTGATTTCAGATTACGGAGAGGGGGTGGTTAACTTCAAACACGGGATAGCTTGAAGTCTTTACACCGGTGTTCTAACTTTAGTTCTCAATGGTATTAGACAACTGACAGAATGCATAAACCTGGGCAATGAATCCTGAAGCGCTGGACCTGCCACCGAGAAATCCAGATCCCAGGACAATGCAATGTGCCTACGCCTTTTCCGAGTTGGGATAAGTCAGCTCGACAATATTCGGCAAAATTCGGATATTGCATGACTTTAAGGTGTGGATAACTGGCTTAAAAGAATACACGATTATTTCTACACGGATAGCAATGTGGCTCATTCAGAATCTATGGCATCTCTTATGCATGTCCTCTTTGTCGCAACAATCTTATCGCCAAAGCCACGAAGTAGGCTTACACGCTCACATATATACGGTCAGTCACCTTCTATTCATTGCTACCAGAACAGAATTCCGTGTGAATATTGGCATCCATATGGATGCATACATCTACACAAGAATACAAAACTCCATTCGAATAGTTTGGCATATTTATATATATGCACGTATATCGTTGATAATTTATCATTCGTCATCTCTCTGCGTATATGCTGGAACTATATGTGGCTATCGATATCAGCTATCAGCTCCTTTCGCATTTCTTCGGGAGATCTTATATATACAATATATGTATGGATGTATATATATATCTGATAGAATTAGTTTCTATGGGGAAGCGATCGATGAAACACTTCATCCATTAAGATAGGAACCCGGCAGTCATCACCAGCCGTCGCTCTGCCAATCCCAGAGGACCGACAAACGTCGCAGCGATGCAAAATAACCGGACATTAATTTGAAACTGTGAGGAGGAGGAGACGCTAAAATGTCGCACGCGGCCATTTTAGTGAACAACGATTTATCTCTCAGTCTCCATCGTTTAATGCGCAGACGTCGTTCTGTGCTATACACACGCCAGTGCCACTCCTCGCAGTTTTAATAGCGCCTTTTCTGGCCTTCCATGTATATCGTTTTACTGTTAAGATGAACAACACATTTACTGTTCTTGTCAACAAATCGCAGCAACGTTTCCTTTTTCTTGACTACAAAGCAACCTATGACATTTACAGTCATTTCGACTACGAACTGATTTTACTACACGACTGCTGACAACTGACTTCAACAAATCACTACGTAGACTAGGGTCTATACGCTAAACAATTCTTTCCTGATGATGTCTTCGCTGATACGAAGTCAATGCAGCCGCATGTTCGCAAAATGCAATACACGCTGATCACGGCGGCAAGCGCCAGTTCGCACGCAACATTCGTTAGTCTCTTATGTAGACATTCTGCCTTGTCAGCACTTCTTGTTACTCGCTCAGCGGTTCAGAATTCTTATCAATGTCATGACTACCGAGTACAATCGACTTTTATTGAGCCGTTTAAAATATGTCTCGCGTTTAACTCAGTCGAACTGCTTTGCGTCATTGCTTGTTCCCCAGATTACTGCATTCTACTCCAAAATCAGCTGAACACAGCAGTGCGTAGGCCTAAATGCAACTCATTTTAATGCAAAACGATTTCTTTAGCAACCAACTCTTGACGACTGTTTCGAACACGTTGCGGAGACGTGAGAAAACAAACGGAAAGTTTGCGAAAATTTGCCTAATTCTCATAAAATATTTGTACGATATTCTGTTTATAGACGACTTGTTTGAATGTAAATCGAATACGTCTTGCACGATGTGAAGACAGTACAAGCAAATACAATCCTCTGAATGCCAACCTCGAGATAATGTAGGTGCGCGCTTCCGAACATCAAGTCGAGCCCATCGTTCCTCACCGTATCTTGGACCTTCCTCTTGGAACATTCTTCGGCTGTTGTTAATTTAATTCTGTTCAGTAAACATTTAACTTTTCAAGATAAAAACTAGTCATTTAGTATTTAAGCAACAAATGTTTCGCTAACGTTACGATGACATTTGCTAAACAGACGACTTGTTTCCACGTAGGCTATATATCGACTGCGTTTTATACCAGATGGCGAGCAAAAACAAATCACCACCAGGTAGAGTGGCCTGTAAACACGAGCCCCTTATGCTTGCGTTTTAATAACAACTTAAACTGAAACATTGTGACATTATCGGATGTCGTTATCTTTCGTGCAAGTGTTCGATCAACGTTAAAATTATAAAATGCGAGGCTTAATCAACGTTTCGCAAAATCGTAAAATCAGCGCAAACGTTACAATGATCCTACAATAAACGTTTCATTGTCGTTTTATTAATGTCGTTTGTAATTGAGCGTTTAATCAAAGTTAAAAAAACTAACAACACAAAGTTTGGTAAGCATTCTATGCAAACGTCATATGAACGTGTGCGCAAACCATAGTTCAACATTACATTAACGTTTATGAGCTATTGTGTAGTTGAACCGGAAGCGTTAATGGTAAATTCTGCATTCCGTTCATGAAGCTGCTTTGTAACGCAACTGACAAGATGGACCTTACGCATGGTCACGTCCATCATATTTAAGTCATCGACTGCTGCATCCACAGCAGCGGCAGCAGCAGCAGCAGCCAATCGCTGAAGCGTCATCCTTGAAGGCGTTCGAGCGCATATGCGATGGAAACAATAGCCACAGCTTTACATACTTCTAACTGACGTCTTTCATAATCGATTAAGAACAATGGGCAGAGAGAGCACTCATGTAGTATACCCAACTTGTCTGATAAAAGAGCACAAGCGATATCTCCTGTCGAGCGATAATTTCGTCTCATAGCCTCAGATCTATGACAACATTATATCTGTGTACATATATTTATACAGTTAAACTTTGGTCTGTTACACCTATCTTTCTGTCCATTGACTGTAGGTTCACTTTCAGTTACTATAGTTTGATATCTTGTGTTCACTTATAACATCGCAATAGAAATTTTCTGATTAAATTTGAGCTGGTTGTGGCTCACATCAGATGAAATAAGGTAAAGTAAGCAACCCCCAGTCAATGTCTATGAGGGTCTGGCTGCATTCATCTTAATCATAATCTCGAGATTTATACAGCGCCCAAAAATGAAGTCGCGAGAACTAGATCATTAACAGGCGCTTTGGTGTGATAATACATGTCTTCAAGTGGAGGAGAAAATGACTAAGAAAGATGTTTTACATGGAAAACCGAAATGGTTGTTCTCGTTAGCTTCATACAACATTTAATCTAAAAACAATTCAGAGGACTATTAGTAAAACTCGAAAAATACATTGCCAGTACCAATACCTCCTAATGAATGTATTGGCAATACCAAATGCCAATACTTTGCTTACAAGTATTGGCATACCAATACCAATACTTCCTAATGAATGTATTTGGAATACCAATAGGCCCTATTTTTCGATAAGTAAGTTTAAGATTAGTGCCAAATATACGAGCAAACAGTATCAATCAGTAATGCATTGCACCCTGCATACAATACTTTCTCTAAAGAGCCATACCACAATATACAATTTTTCCGGACGTAAAAATACCACCATTTCAAAATACATGTGCGTAGAGGGGAAAATACTTTGCCTCATAGATAAAAGAGTCTTTCTACAGCAGAACTGGCAGGTAAATCATTGTTCAAAATTTTGTACAGTAGTGGAAAAGTATTACAGGCTAAAAAGTATCGGCGATACACGTGCGATACCACCAAAATAAAACTATCGCGATACTCGTTGCTATAATGAAAAAGGTATCGGCGATACCAAGTTATAGGGATACTGAATAACTATACTGGCAGCCCTGGAAAACATGCTGCAGTCTGTAAAGACGTCTTCGGTCGAAATCCAACGCAATTATTGGCTATGGAGGTGAAACTGTCAACCTGCATTTGCTTTAGTGACAATACAGCGTGTGCAATTCGTTAAAAGGGAGGAAACCATTGGGGGCTGGGGAATGGGAAACGACTTTGCTCTCACGCAATCGATCGTAACCAACAGAGACTGCAGAGCAGAAAGATAATTTCTTAATGCAGTTCGTTCACACTTGTCCCGTTTTCAGTCTTGACTCTTTTGATTTGAAAAGCCTCAGTCCGTCCCATGGAGGCTGAATGCCACATCTGTCGCTCACTGTCGCTTTAATAGTCTTCGTACGTAGCTTTCCGTCATCAGCGTTTCTTTCAATTCTGCTTTCCTGTTTTCCGTCTTTCCTAAAGTATGCAGCTACTGTATGTCTGTCTGTCCGGCTGTTTCGCTGTCATTAGAGTCTCTTTCTGTTTGCTAATTTTGTCTACGTGCTCTGAAATCTGGCAGTAAGCCTTTTCGTAAGTCTTTCTTTAACTGACGTTCTTGTCTTTTATATATATATATATATATATATATATATATATATATATATATATATATATATATATATATATATATATATATATATATATATATATATATATATATATATATATATTCGATGCATGTGACCAACGTCTTAGGCAAACGAAATCTTATCTAAATCGAAGATTCATGTGCAAATGCAACTGCATTTTTTTCCCGTCTCCTCTTCCTCGAATTCACTTCCAGCTCTTTCTCTATCCGATCATTTCAATTCACGCTCCCTCACGACCTTCCCATTATCCTCTTTCTAGCTCCCTTAGCCCTATTTCAGTGTCTTTACCATTCTCTGTTTCTTCTCTATCTTACTGTAGCCGTAATGCTCCTTCTCCTCTGCTGTTATTCTTCTATCCATCTCGTTATCTGTCTCTCCTTACACGGTCCATCTGTCTGTCTATCTCCATCCGTCTGTCTCTATATCGTTACACACACACACACACACACACACACACACACACACACACACACACACACACACACACACACACACACACACACACACACACACACACACACACACACACACACACACACACACACACACACACACACACACACACACACACACACACACACACACACACACACACACACACACACAAACACACACAAACACACACACACTCTCTCTCTCTCTCTCTCTCTCTCTCTCTCTCTCTCTCTCTCTCTCTCTCTCTCTCTCTCTCTCTCTCTCTCTCTCTCTTTCTCTAGACTATACAGCGTCCCTCACGATCTGTCTCTTATATATATATATATATATATCTCTGTCTCTCTTTGCCTATGTCATCTCCCTCGATGTAGACGGAACTGCTCCGTGTCTCCTCCTCCTCCTCCTCCTCCTCCTCCTCCTCCTCCTCCTCTTTCCACTGCTGCTCCTCCTGCTCCTTCTGCCTTTGTTTCCTTTGCCTCGAATCCCTACGTCCTCTACAGAGGATTCGCCTGAGCAGACGTACAGGGCGCCGGAAGTACGTGGTGGACAATACTCTGATTAAGTTAGACCATGCTATTCGTAATTGCCTGAGCTTTCCAGATAATCGGATAACCTCTACTTAGCGTCGAACGACCTTCGTTCATCGTCCTATTCGGTGCTCCAATGTCCGCCTGACATCGTCTTGTAACGACTGAACTTGATCCCTGGTCCAATTATGTAGCCATCAAGTTTAAAGATCCCATCCGTCCGGTTAAATCCTTCAGTTGTTCGGCGAAGGAGATTTCCTCTGGCAGGCCATGCACACCCACTAAGAGGGTGGAGCAGTTAGGCTGATTTGATAGCATATAAGTCATTCAGTGATTTCAGTCCAACACGGTTAATGTCTGATTGGGAGGTCAGACACTGCGCCATCGCGAACACATCATGTCTGGTGGTGAAGATATCGCCGCGATCGATGGGTGGCAGAGTTTTCAGATTTTCCAAAGAAGTAGAAACCTTTACACAGTCAAAAAATCTCAAACATGAACAATCTTTATATAACGACGATTAGGACCTACTGAAGTTGAAGATGGATCCATTTCAACTGTTGCACAACAATTAGAAAGGTCTCTTTATTATTTTCCAACTTCTCAAGATGAACTTGAAACAGCCATATTTCACCCATCCATCCATTCATTCATTCATCCATCCATCCATCCACTCTCCTACCCATTCACCCATTCAATCATCCATTTGTCCATTCATCCTTCTATCTATCAATCCACATAGCCATCCATCCAACCATGTACCTTTCTATCTGTCCATCTCATCGGTCTATCCATCCATCCATTCATCCATCCACGCACACACATTAATGCACATTTCGAAGCAACTAGATGAAGTAGGGGCTGCTGTAGTGTTGAACATGTAGGTCTAATGGAGAGCAACGCCTGCATCTATTATTGATAGATGTTTATAGAAAAATTAGACGTGACATGTAAATGGTGCAAATGATGAATTCAGCCTCGCAGATGTGGACAGCATATTGATGCTTCGCATTCTCCAAACTGTCTGCTCCCAGATAATTTAGCCAACGTCAAATGGATCACACAGACTTACTTTATATATATATGGGCACATATATGTATATATATATAATTATATATTATTTAGGATCAGACCATTTGCTTAACCCAGTCTCGATCGGTTTTTGTGGTTTGTGTTGTTTCCCATTGCATCTGCATTAGTTCTGCTGTTGGAATCTGTTCTGGTTCAATCATTAGTAATACGCTGTAATCTATGCTACTACCATGTATTCAATTATACCACACGTTATCTGACTGCAGTATTGTTAAAAAATATTGGGCCCTATTTATGGACAGGGAGAGAAAACAGTCAGATGTTGAACGATTCAAAGTTAAGAAATGAAGCAATATCCTGTCCTATACATCTGGCCAATATTCTGCTGTTCACTGGGAGATTGGATATAGGATTTATTAAATTGGTGCAAAACACATCAACCGTTTTTCGATTGAACTGCGGGGCCACTCCCAAGTGTCTTCACTTTAACCATTCTCTGTTGATCGGTTGGACGTTTGGTCGCAACCTCAGTCTGTCTGTCCTCTGTCTATCTGTCTGTCTGTCTGTCTGCCTGCACGTCTATGTTTCCTATTCTAACAACTCGAAAAGCATGGTTCTTTCTAATAAAGAACCAGTGACCTATGACCGGAATCTACGATCCGAATGAACAAACCATTAATTCTTGGTCAGTTGCTACGCTGAGTCTTAGTAGGCGAATTGCAGTCTCTATAAAAGATTCCAAATTGTCGCAGTTACTTTAGGCTAGATCAATTCACGAATTTAGTTGTCAATAGCATAATATTGTGAACTGTTGAGAACATGTGCATGAGAACAGCAGCCTAGATACACGTTGAGATATCAATTTTAGAAAAGAACAGTCAAATCAAGAATGCATAATTTCTAGTTTACAACTGAGATAGAACTCACCCATCAGAATTTAAATAGCATAGAATGAGTTAAATATTGCTATTGTAGGTCTAATTGTATTTGTAATGGCAAATTTATATAGCCCAAGTCAAAGAAACAAATCAGAGCAAATCCGAACCAGAAAACAAAAAGCACCATCGACTGGGAAACAGGCAAAGAAAAGTTCAAGAAGTTCAAGTCGCAGGTTGCAAGGCAGATTATTCCAGAAAGATGGTCCGCTAGTAAATGCTTCTACGCTGGGCCACGGAAGTTCGGGTCTTCAGGACACCCAGGTCATCCTGCGCAACAGAGCTGATAAATATGCGGCCAATGATGGAAGAAAGCGAGCCCCAAGGCTCATAAGATGAATCATATTATGCACGACGTAAAAGCAAAACGATCTTAAATTCAGTGCGTTTTCGCAGAGGGAAAGCTGCTCCCACATGACACTAGATATGCTCACACAGGTATTCCACCCACCAGCCAAGCCGCTGCTTTTCAAACAGATTATAGCTGTCTAATACGGGAAAATCTAAGGCCTTCATAAATTGCATAACACAGTCGACCCTGGTGCAGATGAATACATGAGTCAGGGCCATAGGGGCTTGAGCCGTAAACGAGCGACGAATTGTGCGAATCTGGTGCAGATGGTAGAAGCACGTTCGACATAATTCTTCAAATGCTTTGAAAAGTCAATTCCTGGTCCAAGGTCAAGCCCAGATCAAGTGCGGTATTGGATAAAGAGACATCAAGGAAGCAATGCTGTAATCAAGACGAGAGAATTTTGGAGATCTGCCCAGTGTATACTAAGTCAGATGAATTGGGTTTCCAGCATAGGCGTAATTTACGCGGGTACGAGGGGTATCCGTACACCCCAATTTTTGGACTGGAGGGTACCGTACACCCCACTTTTCATACCCATTGTTTTCGCGTATTATTATTTTATCTGAGGAAGCCCTCAAAATTCAAAACAATTACCAAGCATTATCATCAGTGTGATCACCATCATCATCAATCTCATTGTTTATTATTCTTTTACTAAAAGAGGTGGAAATATGTTCTCTGTGAAATCACAATGCAATTATTACAAGATGTTATAAGATGTTGCTACGGAAATATACCCTGTATGAAATCACAATGCAATTATTACAACCGTCTGTTACTTCAATAGGTCCTCTGTGAAAATGTAATCACAATGCAATAATTCCCAGAAGTTGAAAGAGGTTGCTGCGGCAACGTGCCCTCTATGAAATCACAATGCAATTATTACACGAAGTTGCTACGGAAATATAGGCCTAGCTTGTATGAAATCACAATGCAATTATTGCAAGACGTTGCTATGGAAATAATATTATAGCTTCTATGAAATCACAATGCAATTATTACGAGAGGTAGCTAAGGCGATATATCCTCTATGAAATCAATGCAATTATTCCCAGAGGTTAGACAATTATCGTTGCTATGGCAGCATGTTCTCTATGAAGCCACAATGCAATTATTACATGAGGTTGCTACGGAAACATAATACTGTGTGAAATCACAAAGCAACATATCCTCTGTGAAATCAAAATGCAGTTATTCCGAGAGGTTAGATGAGGTTGCTAAGGCAGTATATCCTCTATGAAATCACAATGCAATATTATTTCTAACGGCATCCTGCACATGCTCTGTGAAATCACAATGCAATATTATTCATAGCGGTAGCAAACAGTATCCTCTGTGAAGTCACAATGCAATTGTTTATAATACCTACCGCTAGCAATTGTATTGCAATGTATTTTTAGTTCGGTAACCAAACATAGCAAGGATAAACAAAACTTATAATGCTTATAATCAATTAACATAATTTGGCTACACAGGAGACCCAAAAGGGGTCGTAGACCCCGCTACCAGGGCCACCTGGCTAGCAATAGGGCCAACAATTTCACTAAAAGCAGTCGATCTAACATCATTAGATATGTAGTGGTAACAGTAAGATAGCAGATATACAGTGTCAGAAACCTCAGGTGAATCAAAATGAGCAAGTGTTTTTACTTCATCAATGTCAATAGAGGAGAAATTGTCACTGTTGACAGAAAGAAGAGCTGTCTCAGTAGAGTGAAATTTGCGATATGCTGACTGGAAAGGGAGAAGCAAGGAGTTAGAATAAAGATGTGTCTCCATTCGCCTTTTAACGATAGAGTAAAGTTCGAGAAATTTATAAATGAAATTCAAATTTTAAATTGGTTGATAGGCAAAGCAAATTTAGACAGATTTAACATTGTCCCTTGATTGAAGGGAAATCGAGAGTGATGCCAAGTGCATTCAAGTCGACGACGATGACCTCTAGTATCAGCAATTGGAATTAAATGAAGGCTGCGGGTCTAGAATGTCTAACTTTCAGATAAGAGGATTGTATACGTATAAAGTAATTCCTTTGAAGATTGGAGTTGGCAAGAAAGGGAATCAGACGATAGATTTGAGTCAGTAGAAGAAAGTAGGCCTAATGAGCCAATGTCGTTTTGAAAGTCTGTAGGTCTACGTATGGTCTGTGCCAAATCTAGGTCCCATATAACATCCTAGTAATATATGTTTTCCTCATCGGGCTATCGGCTGGTGGAATAACGCGGTCGTGGGGCCTCTGTCTCAGATGGTAGGCGGAGGGCCTAATCGGTGGGAGCAGGTCGTGCAAAATGTGTCAACCATTCGTCAAGGTTGCTGAAAAGAGGGAAGAGTCTGGTCTGAGACATAACTGCTCAAAAGTAGGAGCATCTTCGGGAAGGTAACGCTAAGCTGCTGAGGCGACGCACAACAGCCTCAAATCGGTCTCGCTCGCTCAGGCCCGTAAAGTCCCACCAAGCAGGAGAGGCATAGAGCATCCTAGCCAAGGTGGTGTTATTGGGAGGACAGATCCAGTCAAAGGCATGTGGGCTCTGTAAAGGAAAGCCAGCTCCCACTGTTTCCACTCGGCCGTCGTTCACGCATCAGAGTGAAGGAGCAGATAGTTATATATCTGGCTGTTGTTTCATCAGAACGTAGCCATGTTTCATTAATCTCCAGAAGGTCAAGCATTGTTCGATCAGACAGTTTGTTAGAATTGTAAAACGGATGGAGGCTATGATGAGATGAGAGACATTCAACGTTCTTAGCATTGATTGACCATGGCTTAGAGCCTTAGAACGTTGAATTTCTTTCACCTCAATATAGCCTCCACGAACTTCAAACCCTAGTAATTGAACGGACTGTAAGTGTCTCGAAGGCTAGAGATACAAACTAGTAAGCATCTTGGAGATTTCTATGCTTGCCAACCTTCTTCCTCTGGGCTCCCCCTTGGCAGCTGCTAATGTTATTATTGTTGCTGCTGTATTATTAGTATCCTTACTAATGTTGTTCTTGATATTATTATTATTATTATTATTGTTATCACTGTTATTGTTGTTATCGCTGCTGCTGCAGTTGCAGTTGTTGTTGTTGTTACAATTCTTTGTTGTTTTGTTTATATGTTTGCGTTGATGTTTGTGTTTATTATTGTGATGTTTATAATTCTGGGTTGAATGGACTTCGACTGATGGTTGGAAATCGCGATCTTCGTTCGTTGGAGGCACAAAAGAGATGGCTAGATATGCAGAGTGGATCGTTAGCAGTGCTGCCATAGATGGACAGGGCTTAGCAACGTAGCGCTGCTGCTGCTGCTGCTGCCCGTCGAGATAAGGATGCGACGATAACGCGCCTGGGTCCATCGATGCAGACGATGTTGCCCTCAGCTGCAGCCGTTACGACGTACTTTATTACGTCTCACGCACATGCACACCCACACGCTGCCGCCTGAAAGAGAGAGAGAGGTGCGTTGGTGATTCCTCTGAGCGCCCTAAGAGTGCGCACATGTTTCGAGGTGGAGGCCCAGTGCATTCGTCGGACAACGGCGCGTTTTCCAGCTTTATTACGATCGTCGCTGCGATTCAAACCACGCATACACACTGTCCGACCGACCGACCGACGGCCCGTCTGATCGATACTCGCATCAGGACGACCGCGGATTCGTTCGCTATCGCCGACCGCCATTCCATCCGCAAGGTATTAGGACCATGTCTGGCTGAGATCGCAGAGCCCGATAGCGCGGCCTCGCATTCCAAGTCGCGCGCTCGCACATCCGTCCGTCCGTCCTCGGTTCCTATAGACGCCTATTTGGCACTGCAGCTGCATTGCGAATAACTGCAGATATAATGCCAGAAAAATTGCACATTCATCCGTTGCCGTTTTAGATTCGGATTCAGTCGACCTGCGCGTCATCCACAAGGCGCCCTGGCCCTAGGACCAACCAAAGATCGCCAAGTCGAGCGTGCGTTTGGACTTGGTAGTAGTTTCCGCATAAGTACAGGCCACAAAAAACAACTCCATTTGTTAGTACAGAATCAAAGATTTAAGTCTTCGTAATCTGCGCCGACTCATACTATAGAAGATGCCCATCCTCAAGAGCTCAGAGTGGCAGAAATCGGTCTTAGTTCTTTACAAAAGCTTTTTACAGAAAGTTAAAAGGAGAACTCAGTCAGCAGATTGGATCTGATTTAAAAAGCTTATGAGGTAGAAAAATCCGCGTTCTTATTTGCAGAAGACTGACTCGTTAAATAGATTAACTACTTAATGTTGTCACAAACTAGACTCACTTATTAGAAATGTCCGATTCCGTCACCCTCTATTAACTATAACGTGTTTTCTTTTCCATTTTCCCATCGGTTACAATGGTCACCTATTGCCTGCCTTTCAATTCAACGCTGGTTCCATATTCTTGTTTTTCTTCCATGCAGATATCCGTTGATTTCCTCACATGCAGTCTTATTGTAACAAATTATTCTATTGATGAACTCCTTTTGTAACAAAATATCCTTCCAATTCGCACGTTTTAGCTTCAGTTTGAAATTGCAAGTGATTACATAAATAAAAAGCAATGTCCATTGAATTTGTAAGCTATCATGTGAAGGTCTCCTCAATAAACAAAGACGAACATGCATACGAATTCACGCGAACCTCTGAAAATCCAAAGACAACTGAAACAACGCTGCAAATACGAACAAATCAAATGCACTACAATCAAACAGCTGAAAACTACAGGGAACTTAAAAAGTATAGTCGAAATAGTGGCACCTTGGCGCAACATTAAGTTCCAGCTCATTTTAATGTCCTGATTGTATACGCAGGCTTATTGGTTTTGAAACAATGGAGCTATGTTACAATTGGCGAACATCTCTATAATCATCATCGTCATCGTCATCATCGTCATCGTCATCGTCATCTTCATCGTCATCATCGTCATCTGTAATATTCCCCGTTCTGAGGCCTTGCCGTTTCCACAACACGCTGACAGCCGTCTCTAATCTTGTCCATGCTGTGGCGAGAGCGTCCACTATGTCTCTTCCAATCTCTTGGGGGCCAGAGTTCCGAAAACATTAAACAAGACCAAGTACCACGCGATGGGCAATCGTGCCGCTCAGAGGTGGTCAAAACAGCCGCAGCATCCTTGTTAGGATCATCGATAGACCTCCGCATTGATTACGTGAGCCGTTTGTAGAGAACATTTATATTGCGCCTTTATACTAGGTCGATGACAGACGGCAGGATACGGTGCCCATACAGCTGCAGTTGCCATGTGAACGGATTCGATGTTCTCTGCGGAGAACCGTTTCCTTTCTGACGGTTCATACAATAAACAGCCAAATGAATAAATGCTGAAATAAATACGAATTTTCTCCGCACAGTCGACTCCACTCAAGTGCATAACGGATAAGTGCTTATATGCGCAGACGTTGGTCCGTCCCGTTTTAATAGAGGGAATTTCAATGGAAGAAAACTCCGGGTGTGTGCATATCGCATATGTGCATAGGTCGGTTATGTGCATAGCCAGTTGTGCATTGCTTCTATTTCTAATTTTAATTTTCTTTCGTCTGCTGCTGCTTGTCTTTCTTGTGCTTCTCTCCTCTTTTGTGCTTCTATCCTTTCTTTTCTCTCTTGTGCTTCTATTCTTTCTTTACGCTCTTGTGCTGCTAATGCGTCTTTTCTCGCTTGTGCTTCAGCCTCAACATTCTCTTTTCTCTCTTATGCTTCTATTCTTTCTTAACGCTCGTCAGTCTCAGCTAACGATTTCATTTTCGCCCTTTCCCGTTCTCTCTCTTCTCTCCGACGCTATTTCTCAACTTCCGCCGCCTCCTTTTGCGCTTTAAACTCTACGGTCTTACTCTTAATTTTCCAACTCTTCCATCGGTGAAACCGGAAATAACAGTTTGTCCAACCCCTTTTGTAACTGAACCTTACTCAAACCTTTAGTTTCCTGCCATAGGCGCTCCATTTCCTGGTTCAATTCTTCAACAGACATATCAAAAATGTCTTCACGAGTTAACGGTTTCGACGCTACAGGAGTTTCCATTGTCAAACGGTACAACGTAGTTGCCAAATACCCCAATTTCCGTATTTCAAAGATAGCTATCAAAACACAATTTCAAAATTTTAAATAGCAAATTACAAATTACCGTAATTTACCCTTCAATTATAAAATTGTTAGAACCAAAGCCCCCATTTGTTAGGGTCCCGTTATATTTTAATGAAAAGAGCTCAGTCTAAAGATATGATTAAAATGGTTTTATTAATAGAATGTACAGAATCTACCTTTCACAGCGGCACTCGTCAGTTCATCCAAGAGGTACAAACGGTAGCCAGACACGTGCAACTTCTTCGACAGCATAAGAAGAAGTTGCACTCACAATAACTCTTCTTCGTGGAAGAAGAGCACTCCTAATACGAGCCTCAAACGTTACACGATAAACAGCAGCGCTGTCGGCCTCAGAGGGCAACGAGACAACGAGCTTTGAAAACGAAGGAGTTTGCCTTGGGTTCTCCCATATAAACTCTACATACAACTTAAGTCTTGGCTGAGGCCTCTTAACTACCCGAAGATCCACCTAGATCGGACACCAGAAAAGCCAAGACTTATTCTTTCTCGAATCTGCTTTTTATAGCTTAGGGCCTTAGGCCACTCCTTTTAAGGAACTGGTCAAGCGTAACGAGAAAATCCGAGAGCATAGTGAGACAAGAGGGTAAACATGTAACAATATGTCTAAGTTGCGTCTGTGTAAGCTTAATGTATTGAATAAACGAATTTGATTGATTGATTGATTGATTGATTGATTGATTGATTGATTGATTGATTGATTGATTGATTGATTGATTGATTGATTGATTGATTGATTGATTGATTGATTGATTGATTGATTGATTGATTGATTGATTGATTGATTGATTGATTGATTGATTGATTGATTGATTGATTGATTGATTGATTGATTGATTGATTGATTGATTGATTGATTGATTGATTGATAGCAACGTCGCTTAGTTGCATCTTAGAACTTCTGGCCGCCTAGGCATTTGGCCCGTGGACAGCAAACGACTCCAGCTGGTGATGTAACATTGTTACTGTCGATATTTCAGTGTTTACACACTTTTCCTAGCGTAACTTCCTGTAGCGATCCTGTAACTTGTTTGACACTCGTGTTTGGCACTTAAACTTCTAATTTAACGCTAAGATTTTTTTAACTGAATGGCTACGGAAGGCATTATAGTACTGTATGTAAGTTCCATCTCTGTTATTAAATGCCTGTAGTCTAACCAATTTTTCGCAGTACACGTGAACTTCTGTTAAGTGCATAAGACGGTTAAGTGCATAGGTTCAAGGCAGTCCCGAGGCTATGCACTTAAGCGGCGTCGGCTGCATGTAGTCTCCCTTGTACTGCGCTTTTAGTGAATGCGGTCACTTCAGCAGTTTCACAGTTTCGTCGATTGATTGGAGTTTTGCACGCATGCGCATGCGTGTAATCTGTTAATAGCTGAGGTTAGGGTCACATAAAACTGAGACGCACTTCGGACATATCTACTTCCGACAGAGCGTTATAGGAATGCGCAAAGAACTTCGATCGTAACGCACGCAAATATACCCGCGCACAAAAATAGATATACATAATTATGTACCCACGAACAGATATATACATACGTAAGCACAGACGGATATGATACACAATATACACAGACACACATGTACAGACAAATGCAGCCACATTTGGCACCCGCTTTCTCCCCTTCTGTTTGTTACGTCACTGCACTCTCCCTTTGATAAGAGCGTCTATCCTACTGTTTGTTACGTCACGTAATCGCTCCTTCTGTTAGTAACTTCAATGAGCTCTCTTTGATAGACGCTCTATCTCCTGTTTGCTACGTCATTGCTCTCTCTCTCTCTCTCTCTCTCTCTCTCTCTCTCTCTCTCTCTCTCTCTCTCTCTCTCTCTCTCTCTCATCTCTCTCTCTCTCTCTCTCTCTCTCTCTCTCTCTCTCTCTCTCTCTCTCTCTCTCTCTCTCTCTCTCTCTCTCTCATTGTAGCTGCTGTCTTTCCTTCTGTTTGCTACTTCATTGTTCTTTCTCTTTGGTACGCGATATCTCTCCTTTTTGTTTCGTCGCTTCTCTCTCTCTCTCTCTCTCTCTCTCTCTCCTCTCTCTCTCTCTCTCTCTCTCTCTCTCTCTCTCTCTCTCTCTCTCTCTCTCTCTCTCTCTCTCTCTCTCTCACTCTCTCTCTCTCTCTCTTTGTAACCCACTGCCTATTATTATGGGTGACGATCTCCTTATACTACACATTTATGTCTTATCAAAGACACCTAGAATTGTGTGGTTGTGTTATTATAAGTATTAGATGCATTGATGGTGTTCATAGGTGATTTGGTTAAATGAATTAATGAATTACCAGCATCTAAAACCAGCACCATAATGTATAAAGCATGGATATGATTTTTTGGAAGACTATTCGCCGTGATAGATTATTTGATGTAAAACAGGGAACTAGAATTATAATTCAAATTTTAACGGTTGGCAAAAGATCGTCTGCGAAGATGTCCGCCGTTTACCGCGTCTGGAGCTGCACGCTGCAAATGTATTTTAGTTGGAGTTTTGACTGGGTGTAAGTTGGTCGTCACTAGTGAACAGTTTAATTCGTCCGCTGCTCATCGATTCCATAAAAGTGTTTAAGCGAACTGACAAGTTGCTGCGATTGAAGCGTGTTGTACCTTCAGTGAGAGTTGGACGACTGGTTTTAAAGCTATGACAAGAAGTATTGTAGCGGCGAGTTAAGTTTGTTTGAAACTATGTTCAACGAACGGATATAAATAATTTAAATTGAAAGAACTGATTGATATTCTTTGCATAGCTACTTTAACGTATTGATATACACTTATACTGGGCGATTGCTTCATCGTCGCGGTTAAGAACCAACGCCAGATGTAGACGATGTATTCTGTTTGTTACGTCATTGCTCTTCCTCTCTCTTTGTCACACGCTGTTTCGCCTTCTGTGTGTTACGTCACTGTTCTATCTCTTTTGTACAAGTTCTCTCCCCCTTCTGTTTGCTACGTCACTGCTCACTCTTTGTCATCCGCTGTAACTCTCTGTCTCTCTCTGTCTCTGTCTCTCTCTGTCTCTCTGTCTCTTTCTTTCTCTTTCTTTTTTTCTCTCTCTCTTATCTGTTTTCCTTCTGTTTTTACGTCACTGCTCTGTGTCTGCCTCTGTCTCTGTCTCTCTTTCTCTCTGGTACCGCTGTCTCTCTATCTATCTATCTATCTATCTATCTATCTATCTATCTATCTATCTATCTATCTATCTATCTATCTATCTATCTATCTATCTATCTATCTATCTATCTATCTATCTATCTATCTATCTATCTATCTATCTATCTATCTATCCATCTATCCATCCATCCATCCATCCATCCATCCATCCATCCATCCATCCATCCATCCATCCATCCATCCATCCATCCATCCATCCATCTATCTATCTATCTCTTTCTCTCTTTTGTATCAGCAATCTCTGTTTGCAACGTAACTGCCCTCCCTCCCTCCCATCCGCCTGTCTGTCTGTCTGTCTGTCTCGCATTAGCTATAGCCTGAGCTACCGTGTGGACCATAAAATGCACCAGCTGACAACGTAATATAGCATTTGACTGCCAAATACTCGGTCCGGTTAGCCAGGCTGTGTACTTATACAAAGGCGGTCGCTGTTTACAGCGCTTTATAAAATGTGTCACACGCGGCGGCTTCAAATGCGCTTTTCAGCCACGGGAAACGCCAAAGCCGCTATTAGACCTTATCGTTGGACGATGGGCCAACCGCCGTTCCTCCCACTCAAGCTCGCCTACTCCTCGTCCGTCCATCCGTCCGCCCGACCTCCCCACCGTCCGCCCGGTCGATTAATCGCCGAGGGCGGGCGATCAGAGGAACATGGGTGCCCATGAAAATTGCAAGCGGCGAGGCACCCCCGTTGGGTGGCATCCGGGCTTTGTCTAGACTCTGCTAAACGATTATAACGTGACCGGAAGGAGGGCCGGATGATAGAAAGTCATAGTTCTATGAAGCTCGCCAGCAGAGGTCGCCGGCGTAGAACGGAAGTGAGACAGAGCGTAACTAGCTCGGGCGAAAGGTCAAGCTAACTGTCAAACACACTTGGTGACACGGTGAAGCGTTTCAAAAACAAGGAACACTGCAGCTGCAATCGCTTAGAAATGTTTATAAATATAAAAATATTTGGTAGCTGTAAATGCCAGTTCCAATGTGGATGCAGAAATTAATTCGAAATCACTTCTTGGCGGAAAAAGCAAAAAAGACTCGTTTGGATGAATAGACAAAGTATCCTGTTAAGGGTTGGCACATAACTCTTCACAGCATCCGCCTGATAAATACGCCACTGCTGTTGTCTGCTCTCAGAAAACTTAGTGGCCTGGACATAGATTTACACGATCTGTTAGATTAAAAATGACCGGTGCCGTTCAATACCATTTTTAAATTCTCGATTGAAACTTGAGTTACTGTTCGTTGTATAGAAAATGATCTGTTTCATCAGTCATAACTCAATTCCACGACAAAGATTCATATAACGGCGCTGTTATAATACACGATATACTTGCCGACTGCAATGCATGCCCATGATTCATCAGACTGGATATTGGATTTACTTGCAAACGACCAGCAGTAGACTGTCCTTTTCTAGTCAAACCACATTGTCAAATCACGACAGTGTTAGCCAAAGCAAAAGTAGACCTAATTTGGCTGCTCTGAAAGCTAGTTAATGCATGGCGTGGCTATTGTTACACAAGATGACGGGCCATGATTGCAGAAGATGATATCAAAAATTCCTGTTGAAGCATAAAATAGAGAAAACATTTTTACTAAGATGACTCGATCTATTAGCCTAAAGAGGTCCGTGAATGATGATTGTCATCGAACATAGTTTCTCTAAGAATATTTGATGTCCTCGGCCAGTAAGTTACATTGCTATCAAGTGGAAAGACATTTTTCAGCAGTTTCCTGCAGCTGAGGTGTGTCTAATTTTGTTAACCCCAACTGTGCACGGCTCGAATTTAATAAGGCAGAGAAACATCAGGACTTCTGGACTGCAGTTAGTGCGCTGTCTATCGCAATCCATATACAACAGCTACGTAATTATACCAATTAAGCGTAGCACGATGGGAATTTCAATTATGTGCACATGGGTGCTGCCTTGCTTATCTGTTCTGTAAGCGTTCGCTTCAGTTAGACACATTCATTCTTTAATTCCCATTTTAATGCGTTGAACACAAAAAACTCTTAGAAGGCCTATATGTGAAATTTAATCATGACCTATAATTACTGAGCCATAGATGTATAAGGAAAACGTTGCTCAAACATTGGATGCAATTCAAAGCCAATTCGGGTAAACACTTTGACGCGAAAAACATGGTCGATATATATACGTATACATATGCACGAATCTTCGAAATCGGGAGCATAGCTTCCAATTCTAGAGTCACCCGTAGATTCCTAACTTAGCCTTCACTTGAGGAAAGACTTTCGACTTTTTTCTTTTTTCAATAACGACTATTGCTTGTGTCACCGACATTTAAACCCGTTTACACACAAATCTATCAATTGTTATCGTCACCAATGATTAGCGTCATGTCCAATTCCATTGTGCTTGTCCGTACTTTTGGATAGCATAATCTGTTAATCGAGATGAAAAACGAATTGGCGTTATACTTCCATCACAATGCGCTCATGTTTACCAACAGCATGACCTACATCAGTTGTTATTCTATTATACCTTCGTCCAATCAGAGGACTGGTTGAAGCAGTGTGCATCAAATACCGAATCCTCTATTCTCGGATCAAAGAGAAGCCTTACGGTTCAAGCCAATTGAATCCGATGATCAACAGTCCTCCGTCAACCGCACGGTGATTATGTAGCTAAAAGCATACATACTGTTAAATATAGGAAGTGACGATGCTGGTTAAAATCATGATGACGATGCTTATAATAACGATGATAAAAATGGCGATAATGACGATGGCAATGATGACAGTGACGGCGCTTGTTTTCGATCGGCTTGCAAACAAGGGCTCTTGACTGAACGCTTCGAGGGCGTTGACCAATAAATTGCCGCGAGACACATTGACCCTTCCAGCTGACCCTTCAAGCCCACTCTGCCCTCTTCCCTTCCCTGTCCCTCTCCGACAGTGGACGACCGCGTTGTCCATGACGTCAAAAGGTCACCGGGTTTAACTTGGTCAGGTGATTCATGAACCGACGAAGCGGGGAGAAATTGGCCCCGCCCATCAAAGCCTCAGTGTGAACGGTCTATCCTTACATGGCTCTGGTCTTGCCTTATATATGAAAACGATCTTCTGCAGCGTTCTAAACGACCTTCTTGCTATGAATGTCCTACACGCTCTCCTATTTAGGCATATATACATGAAAATTTCAAACCTATATTGTATGAACGCGTTCGTTTTATAAACGGAACAATTCGTTATACTTAGCACCCTTCGTATGCATGGTACTCCTTACAATATAAACATAGCCTGGTGCTATGAACTATACGATTTTCTGCGGTCGCTTGAAATTTCATAATTCGGTGTCGATTGTAGAGTTGGCGATTGTGAAGTCTACTTCAATCAGTGTTGAATGCATGTGTTTAGATTGCATTGTTCGTCTCGTAATTGAAACGCACTTTCTGTTTCAATGCATATCTATTCAGACGGAGTTCAAGGTTCTGCTGTATCCTGTTACGAGATCCCGCTGTGTTACATTGGTGACCTCTTAATCCTATTGTTAGGTCAGCTGTGTTACTTCGGTGACCTCTGAATTCTATTGTTATGTCATCTGCGTTATGTCGGTGATCTCTCTGAATCCTATTGTTAGGTCATCTGTGTTACCTCAGTGACCTCTGAATTCTATTGTTAAGTCATCTGTGCTACTTCGGTGACCTCTGAATCCTATTGTTAGGTCATCTGTGTTACCTCAGTGACCTCTGAATTCTATTGTTAGGTCATCTGCGTTATGTCGGTGATCTCTCTGAATCCTATTGTTAGGTCATATGCGTTACCTCAGTGACCTCTGAATCATATTGTTGGTCACCTTTCGCGACTGTCTCTTTTCTCCCAGCAGGAACATTCCTTAACTACCGAAGCGTCGATTATCATCCCGCAGCGCGTCAATCGTTCTCTGAAAATGATTGTGTGAGAAGCTTATGCTATGCCAGCTGAAAATAATTCCGCAGTGATTTTTATTACTTTTGATCTGTAAACCCGAAAGGATGAATTTTGAATGTTAGTTATGGATTTGATCTCTGCTTTGATACAATCGCATAATGTATTACAGATTTTCAGCTTTATTTAAATTACGCCTCTTTAGTTCCTTAGATAGCCAGCCGTGCATCAGCATCTTAGAGGTTCCCCTAAAGGAGCAACATAAATAACTGAATATAACCCATGCACACATATATATGTTAATCTTGTTTAGAGGTCTAACGTGCAACTGTTGTGAGAACTTGGGCACTCTACAGGTAAATATAGGTTTGTCGCTTGGTCGTTTCAATGAAAGCTAACTGATGCACTACTTCCTACCACACACACATTGGTCACTGTCATCTGAACATCTCACCATAATATCATCCGATGAGCGATCAATACGCTATGCAAATCGATTACCTGGTCTTCTAATCGTCTTAGCAAATCATCATCTGATTATATCATCATCTAACTGCAAGTCATCTAGTGGTCATCTGATCATCGTCTAGTCATCTGTTGATTTGATCATCCTTTCATTTGGTCATCTGATCATCTGATAAATGCGCTATCTGATCATCTGACCATTTAGTCATCGGTCAAACATGAAGCCCCATTTGTCGCCTGCTTCCCTTTTCTCCGTTTTCCAGGCAGATGGAACCACACACACTAGACCTACGCAAACAAATCCACCATTATTTTCTGCCGCATCGTGGCAAACACTGACTACCCCCAGGCGATCGGTCGTCTCCTCCGACGTCCATCTATTCAAGGGACAACGGACACGTGAGAATAGCGCGTGCCTGAGGAGGGGTTAGGGTGCGATGAAGTGGGTGGGAAAACAGTAAGTGCGCGGGAAGATGCCGCTTTCCTAGGGCAAATAATCACACAATTACGATCGACACTTGAATCGGTGGGAGCTTCCTCGCGGTGTCCTTAGGACTATGCAGTTGTCCGACCGACAATAACCTCGCGACTGGCGATGCAGAGCCACTCAATCGGTCCAGTCGCTGTCCGTCTTAGACTCTTGTCCCGGATTCACTGAATTATCGAGAGTAATTCGCGTTTCAACGCAATTCTAGACGAGACGTGTTGACATAGCGCGTTCTTTTGGAAATCAACTCGCCAACCGTCGAGACTAACCGCCTTTCGCACACAGAACACGTTTGCTGACAGTGAAATGTAATAGCTCCGCTTCGGCTAATGATTGCTAAGCAATATTCGAAACGAGGTTTACAACGCAAAAGTCATCAGGCATTTTGCCTTAACATAACCACGAACCATTATGGCGTGCATCAGATAGCAACGAGTAATATCCGCTTGAGATGAGCCATTGATCTCACAGAGGCACCTGTTGCCTGTTTTCAGGTTGCAGTCTTTCGTCTACGCAAACTACAGTTCGTGTTCTCATTACTCATGCTTACCGCAACTGAATGGGACTTCTTTTACCACTGAAGTAGTTGCCATTGTTGTCACCAGTGCTGCAGTTACTGGCTTGAACATACTTTATCATTGCAACAATGAATTTCTTCATTTATCCTTTCGGTAAAATCTTGGATGTAAATAAAACCAATTCAGTCAATCTAAGTAAGCCTACCATAGAACATGACCACTTATAACCATTATAATCTAAAATATTAGACACAATAACCTATTTATGCAAGCTCACTAATATTTATAGTCCGAGTTGTTATGCCATACCTCAGTTTTCTTTAGCTGCTATATTTAGCATCTTAGACAAGAGAGACAGCCACTATAACCAGTTTTGCTTCATACTGCAGGTTAAGACTTTATGATACCCGATGAATTCGCATACACTGATTCGTCATTATGTATCCATTATAAAGCCACCCTGAAAACATGTAAAGATTAAAATGTTCTGTAGTTGGTATTTCTTTTCGAAGTGGATTTTCAAGGAAACAATACAATATTCCATTCCAAGGCCAAATTTTTACCACATTCTGTCAAATCTTCAGGCAAAAATGTAACTCTATACGCTGACGGTTGCAACTTCGATGCTAAAACCATGATATGAGCATTTGAGGATTTTAAGCATGATCAAATGAAGTCAAATAAAAGCTTGTTCGGCAATTTAAAATGCGAATTTAAAATGGCATTGTTCTGCCTATTTTTGCTTTAATTAACTTACAAGAATCATGTAACTTGTAAGTCTAAATAGACAATTGAATTAGGCCTATGTGAACATCGCTCTGTCCCAACAGAGTTATCAGCTGTGCTTATACCGCATCTTCGACAACTAAGCTATAAGTTTGCACCATCGACTGTGACATTCTGCAGCAGGTGACGATGCAATGGACTGCGTCAGATTAAAATAATTAGATCAGAAAATGTGACAGATATTAGTCGATAATTAAGATAAACAATCTAAATACAACGAGGATTTAAATATAGTAGGCCTAATCGTAAATCATTTCGGTATGACATCGGTAATTAAAGAACCTTAATTCTTATGCCTTCCTTCTACATCTTTATTCGTTAACATTTGTTGCATACAAGGACCTTTTCGCAAGATCAATCCACTGGAATTAAGATTAAGCACTTATGGTCCAGCCCATGACGCGCTCCGGCAATATTGGAATTCTCTACGGCCCAGATTAGCCTTATTTTTCGGACGAAATTCTTCTATTGCGCCAGACGATACGCCACCAATTTATGACTGTCACGACTGCCATAAATGTCGAAGATGCGCAGGTCACGGCACCGGGTCAATGACCCGACCCAAATCAGAGTCTGTGGCTTATGAGACGAGGAAGCGCTTAAATCGGTGCCATTAAGCGTCGACAGCGACGGAGGACGTCGCTTTATCGACTTTGTTTCTTGGTACTCTAAGTTCTTCATCGTCGACTATGCTGCGGAGGAGCGTTTCCTCGTCGTAGGATCCGGATAGAGACGATGTTCTGGCTGTGCTTCAGGTCAGGGAGGACAAGCCTCGACAAACAGCGAGAAATGGAAGCAGGGACCCATCAAACACCCTGCCCAAGATCATCATTTCATCCAGTTATGATCCGAAATCATCCGACAGCTTATCTAGCGCCGTTATTTTTAATGTACGCTGTTCATCAAACGACGACGCTACACCAAACAACTGCAGTAAATCCTGAAGCATAAGAATGCAACGACGATCATGACTGCGATGATAATGCCAATGATGATGATGACAACGACTACAACAACGACGTTGATCGTCATTATCAGGGTGTAAAACAGCAATCTACTACTTTGCATTAGTAAACTTCTTAATTGTCTCTTATCTTCAGAAGCTTATCTTCAGACGCGGAGAGATGTGAAGTTGAAGATGAGTCGGTGATGAAAATTGTACTGTTTTAGTGATGATAGCGGCCTAAAAGTATTTTCATCCTAACCAACATAATTAAAACTAGTAATTTGAAAAATCTTGGGCGAAACCAGATTTTCAAAGGAGTGTATGCAACTGGAGCATATTCATTATTCACAGGGATGAAGAATCTGACAACCTCAGTTAACTCAGCAATCAAGTAGCATTTCCACTAAGGTTACATGGCTTGAAAGGAAAGCCAACAAGTTAAACGTGACATCTGAAAAGTGGAAACTGGACTCCACGCTTCAGTATTTATTCTTGTGGAAAGTGGAATGAGACATCATTGCGCCTTTTTCTAACAATCTAAGTGTAATAAGAAAAGACAACCAAGATGAACTGATTGCCAAACTGTCCAAAGAACCATTCTCTAAGGTCATGACGATTTTCAGTTTTGACCGTGGCATGTACATATGCATAGGTACATAGATATGCACTCATTGAGGCGGAATGGTTCTAGGAAGAAGGTGTGCCACCACACAGCGTGTGGCGTGTGTGATTGTACACTGTAGAGACATAATATAAGCGATATCAGTCGGGCAGATTGTAGCTATAAATTGGTGACTGGTCATACACATATATAGTCGGTCGGTGTGTAGGATATGAGAGCGAACACGAAAGACTGATAACATAGAACGGCTTAGAATATCTACGAGTCCCAACACGCTGCTTAGGTCATCCGAGACGAGCCATGTATATCTATGCCGATGTGTGTATGTGTAGCCTACGAGTATATACATATGCATGCACACGTGTATGTGCTTGCACAGGCATGTATATGTGCATAGCGTGTATATTGGCGCGTTGTGGTGCAACATTGTGCTGTATCGTGCGATTCCTATAATGACTGCACCCGAGTGTATCGTAAAAAGCCGGCGTGTTTGTGTTGTGCCTTCGTTCGTGGCTCTGCTGGCCGGTCTATCTATGGCTTCGGATGCATCACTGCTGTTGCTGCTGCTGCTGATGATGATGCTGATGCAGCTAAGGGCAGAAGATGACGCTCTCTCAAGTGTTTCTTCATCATCCATGCTTGGACGTCTACTCCCATTCTCCCTTCTTTCTTATGTAGCGCAGGAAATCAACGCAACGTAGTATCCACGAACGGACTAATTTTCTGACCGTGATGTTACACGATAATTCCCAAGTCATTACTTGTTGATCGATTGTTTGGACAGAGTTTCATTCGATTTCTGGTAGTTTCGCTTCATGCTGTCATGCATGCTGTATGCATGTATGCATGCATGTATGCGTGTGTATATATGTTTGGAGCTATGTATGTATGTATCTATGTATGTATTTATTTCTGTAGTATGTGTCAACCCAATCCTTCCGTTGACAATCCTTCTGATTAAATCCTTGTTCTCTTCGTACTTAACGCCTATTTAACGTTTACCTTTTGAACACTAATTCTACGTATAAGTATAACCTGAATTAATCAGCAACACAGTTTAATATCTTTTCAGTTTAATAAGAAACAAACAGACAGAACTCAATTTAATTACAACTCAACTAGTCAGCCACACTACTACAGCGAACATACTCGAATTCAAACTTCTCTAGTCAGCATAATTCTTCGCGCCTCTTGACACACCTGTCTTCTGTGCGCCTAAGTGAAATCTAATAATATACATATAGCGCGCCGCTGCCGATATCGGCCGGCCGCGCGTGTCACTAAAACTATACGTTATACATCTATCATATATACATATACACGTGAAACTAAAGTAAGCGCACTAAATATATACGCTAATATCTCGCACTGCAAGACTGTACACAAAACTCAGTTCACATCACCTCCTTCCTTTTTCTGGAATTGAGCAAATTAAATTTCAAAATTTGCGAAATTACCAAAATACATGAAACATATATATATATCTAACTAATTAATGAACAGTCTTACGATTACTTATAACCTTGACAAACAATCAGCAATAATATTCAATCTGCCCTTCTTGTACTTCACCTCAACATCAAAAGTTTGTAAGGCTAACGCCCAACGCACAAGTTTAGCAGACTTAGACATTGACTCAGTCAAATATGTAAGAGGATTGTGATCAGTAAAAATGAAAATTTTTGATCCAATTATAATTTCTTTTAACTTGTTTAGAGCCCAAACAATAGCATAGGCTTCCTTTTCCACAGTAGCCCATCTCTTCTGGGTATCAGTTAATTTCTGACTGATAAATGACACAGGGCGTTCTATTCCCTTGTCGTCCATCTGTGTTAAACAGCACCGACTGCAAAGTCACTACTATCGCAGTACAAATTGAATGGTTTTCCCACTTCAAAAACATATAACACTACTTTGGATCGCACAGCCTCTTTAAGTAAATCAAATGCTTGCTGATGTTCAACAGTCCAATCAATCTTATCAGAAACACGTTTACTAGTTAAATCAGATAAAGGTTTCGCAATCTGTGCAAAGTCCTTAATAAACTGTCTGTAATAATTAAAAAATCCAAGCAGTTGCTTAACTTGCTTCTTAGTTTCTGGGATCTTCAAATTATTCAAACTTTCAATTCTGTCTGGATTCATCTTTATCTTACCAGACCCAACCACATGACCGATAAACCTTACCTCACTCTTACCAAATATGCATTTTTTCAAATTCAAAGTAACGTTATGCAATCTCATTTGCATCAAAAATGCATCTAGATGCTGCAAGTGAACTTTCCAACTGTCAGAATGCACAGCAATGTCATCAACATACGGTTCTGCAAAGTCACTTATAGGCTGTAAAACTAAATTTATCGCCTTAACAAAAGTTCGGCCTGAATTTATCATTCCAAAAGGAACACGAGTAAATTCATACAGTCCATTATGTGTTACAAAAGCTGTCTTCCATTGATCAGATTGTTTTACAGGACAAGTCCAATAAGCACTTCGACAGTCCAAAATAGAAATCACATTAGACTTTCCAACTTTGTTCAAAACGTCTCTGACAATCGGCATAGGATATTTACAATCCACTGTGAATGAGTTAATGTATCTGTAGTCACAGGCAAGTCTTAAAGATCCGTCTTTCTTTTTAACAATAACCAAAGGGCTTGCCATTCTGCTCGATGACGGTTTGATAATGTTTGTTTTTAACATTTCTTTGATCTGACGTTCCACTTCTGCTCGATAAATCAAAGGAATTCGATATGCTGCAAATTCCTTTGTGCCTTGCTCTCTTGTAATACTGATTTGTGTATTGTAATTGCTTTTCTTGAGAGTAAAATTCTGCAAACAATAATGCTTTCTCCGTATTTTCTTTGAGTTCTTTCAAATGCTTTTCATGGAAAGGAATTATTTTGTGCCATTTCCTCGGGTTGTCTATTAGGTCCATTGTCATTCTCTTGAAGGCGACCTCTTCTCTTGAGACCGGAGTGATAGGTACTCTATCCATCACCAGACTCCTTGCCTTTAGTTGACACTTCTCGCAAGACTTACAAAATTTCACAATGTCTCTTCTCATCTTTGGCCATACAAAAGATAATTTTATTCGTTCTCTTGTTTTCTCTTCTCCTAGATGTCCTCCAAACACTGATTCATGCGCCAACTCCATCACTTTAATTCGTCTGTCTTTTGGTAACACTAGTTGATATATCGTCTGGTCTAATATCTGATATTTCTTATGCAATAAACCGTTGATTACACAGAATTCAGATTCTTTCTCTTGTGCTAACTTCCACCACGGCTTCAACGATTCATCCTTTCTCTGTTGCTCTTCGAACTTCTTCGAATCGGCAATCTGCATCTTTTGTTCTTCATCCATCTCTTCATCTCTATACAAGTCTCCTATCCCCACATCACATTCATCGTCTTCTTCAGTTTCATTTAATGTGCCATTCTCGCATGCAGCCATCTCTTGCTCATTCATCTCTGATATTATACCATCTCGCGATAAGCTTCGTTGCTCATTACTTTCGTTTTCCTCATCACTTGAACTTTCAGTTTCACTCTTCTCATCAACATCTACCATTTCCTGTTTCCGACTCTGCGCTCTCGTCATTACATTTGCTTGTACACTCACATCTCCTTGTATCGTTTTAATTTTCATCTGTGGTACGGCTTTTAATTCGGCAATTATCTCTGGATGCAACAAGAATCTTTCTGTACTGCCCATCTTTGCAATACTAGCACACATCAAAGTGACATAAGGTGTAAGTGAACACTGGATTTTACGCGGAAATCCCTCTTCTTCCACGTCACTACCACACAATCTAACATCCACTTTCACTAACTTCGCAGGAATGGCATCTCCTGCCACACATTGCAAATTCACTTTTCCAATTTGTTCCACCTTCATGCCTTCCAGTAATTCTTCACTAATCACCGGAATTTCTGCTCCCGAGTCGCTCAGTGCTTTGACTTTCACTGGCTCTTTACCGTCTACTGCACGAATTTCAACCTCGACATATTGCAAAAACGATTTCTTCAATATTCGACTGTCATCTTTTCCTATGACTTCTCTCTGAATTTCAGCATCCAATAGAATTTCTTTTTGAATACCACATTTCATTACTGACTTCACTTCAGTCTCTTGGTTTTCTTGACTCGCGGTTTGATTATCTGTATCACTAACCACTTGAATCAAATTCACCCTTGTGTGTTCTTGCTTTCTGCTAGAACTAGCTGCTGCCACTGGAACTGGACAAAATTTAACCAAATGTTTGTCTGAACCACAGTTGTGACAACGCTTCACAACTGTATGGTATGGTTGTGAAATACCTCGTTGTTCATTTCCTTCATATCTCTTATACTGCGTAAACGATGTGTTGCCTTCCCTCTTGGCAAACGGCGCTGACGATTTGTTAAATCCCTGACGACCAAACGTCACTTCTCTGGTTTCATTGGGTACAGGGACATTAGCCTTGACTTCTTTACCTTTAAACTGATTCCCTGTTTCTGGATTACTTCTCCACTTTCCACTCTGGCTTTGGTTTACGGAACGTTGAGAAGGATAACTGTTTATATTTGGGAACGCAAACCCAATTCGATTGTTTACATGAATGTCTGCTAGGTCTGCCACTGCACTAGCTTGGAGACAGTCAGTTCCTTCCTTCGACAATACAAACTGTAGTGGACCTGGCGGTAAACATTCTTTTAGCTTATCCGCTACCAGCAAATCAAAGAGCGTATCATACTCTCTGTTCACGTTTCGACTTCTCACGTAATAGTTTAGCAAGTTCTTCAGTCTTGCCGTAAACATCGTATAAGTCTCTTCTGTTGTCTTCTTAGCATCCACAAATCTGGCTCTGTATTCTCTCGAAGTCAACTTAAATTCTTTTAATAAGTGCTGCTTGACTCTATCATAATTGTCTAGATCATCGTATGACAATCTATTCAGAACGGTTCGAGCTTTCGGCGTCATCAATGGTAGTAATAATTTCACCCAAAACGGCTTTTCCACAGCAAAACTACGAAACGCGTTCTCGACTGTTTCAAAATATAATGGCACCTCCATCATATCAGTTGGCATTTGAGGCAATACATGCTTCATTGCATCACCTATTTTCTTAATTTTTGACACCAACGTTTCACTTTCTTGCTGTTTCCTTCTTTCTGCTTCCCGTTCTTCTCTCATTTGCGTTTCTTTCAATGTCAATTTTGATTTCTCCAGTTTCAGACGTTCCTGTCTTTCTGTCTCTGCCTTTTCCAAACTTTCTTTCTGAAATTTGAGTTCTTCTTGTCTTATCTGTTCTGCGCGTTCTAACTCTAACGTTCGCGCTTTTTCTTTTTCTTCTTCACGCATTCTCTTTGCTTCAATCTGTTGCTGACGAACCTCTTCATCACTTTTTCTAGCTCTTTCAAATTCAATCATCTGCTCCAGTCTTCTTCTTTCAGCATCTTCTCTATCTCGTTTCAACTGTTCTAATTGAATCTCAAACTGATGCTTTTGCAATTCCAGTTCTGCCTTACGCACTTGTTCTGCTTTATCTTCTCTCTCTCTCTGCAAGCGCAATCCCTCTTGCCTTGCAAGTTCCGCTTTATCTTCTCTCTCTCTCTGCAAGCGCAATCCCTCTTGCCTTGCAAATTCTGCTTTCTCTTCTTTCTCTCTTTGCAAGCGCAATTCTTTCTCTTCTTTCTCTCTCTGAAGACGTAATTCTTCCTGTCTTAGCTCTTTCTCTTCTTGTCTCCGTTTATCTTCTCTTTCTTTCTCTTCCTGTCTACGTTTCTCCTCTCTATCTTTCTCTTCTTGTCTCAGTTCTTTCTCTTCTTGTCTCCGTTTCTCCTCTCTATCTTCTTTCATCATCATCCACTGCATCAACATCTCCATAGACATAGGCACAGGAGGTTTTTCAATAGCCTTTTCTACGGCACCGCCAACGGCACCTTCTTCTTCGACTTCTTCTTTAACCCACACATCGGCGAGTTCCTGCATCATGTCACCACGTGACATACCTTCTAATTGTTCTTCTTTAAAACCGGCTTTCAACAAACGCTGTTTCAGCCTTTCCGTAGACATCTTCTTAATATCTGCTTGTCTTTCAGCACTTAGTTTCTCCATCTTACTTGTTTACTTTGGTGATTTCTCTTTTCAAAGAAGTCACGGTTTTTCTTGGTGTGTGAATCGATAAACAAACGGGATTTCTTTTGTATTTGTTCGTGGAAAACAACGAAATTTTTATACCGTTTTCTCGTGTTCCACCGTCGATGATATCGTAAATTCGTCACACAGTAACAACGCGTAAATTCTTCTAACACCGTCGTAGATTCTTCTAACACCGTTGTAAATTCTTCAATCACCTTCGTAGATTCTTCTATCCGCCGAAGGAGGTGATAACGTGAATTTTAATCCACCGTGAGTTTATATCCACCGTGAGTAATTATTCCACCGTGAGTAATTATTCCACCGTGAGTATTTATCCACCGTGAGTTCTTATCCACACCGACGCTATTCCACCGTGAGTTTTTATCCCACCGCTACCACCAATAATGTCAACCCAATCCTTCCGTTGACAATCCTTCTGATTAAATCCTTGTTCTCTTCGTACTTAACGCCTATTTAACGTTCACCTTTTGAACACTAATTCTACGTATAAGTATAACCTGAATTAATCAGCAACACAGTTTAATATCTTTTCAGTTTAATAAGAAACAAACAGACAGAACTCAATTTAATTACAACTCAACTAGTCAGCCACACTACTACAGCGAACATACTCGAATTCAAACTTCTCTAGTCAGCATAATTCTTCGCGCCTCTTGACACACCTGTCTTCTGTGCGCCTAAGTGAAATCTAATAATATACATATAGCGCGCCGCTGCCGAGATTGGCCGGCCGCGCGTGTCACTAAAACTATACGTTATACATCTATCATATATACATATACACGTGAAACTAAAGTAAGCGCACTAAATATATACGCTAATATCTCGCACTGCAAGACTGTACACAAAACTCAGTTCACAGTATGTGAGTAGGTATGTGTGTAAGTAAGTATTTACTTATATGTACGTGAATATGCCTTTATGTATCTTTGATTATGTATTTGTGTGTGGATGTGAGTATGTATGTGACTATGTATGTATGAATATATGTATGATGAACATAGTTGCGGCTGTCGATCAGTGAAAGAGAACATATTCAACATATGTAATTCACCGGCCTCTTTCTGTCTCCTCGCATCGTCCACTTCGCTCCTCTGACAGATTTGATCTTTCAGTTCCTCATACTAGAACAGCTATGGCGAAGTCCAGATCTTTTGCCTCAATTGGTCCCTCTCTCTGGAATATACTGTCTCCTTCTACTCGCTCTCAAATTTTAATAGGTAACCCTTCGTCTTCTTTTGCTTTCCTCAAGACTTATTTCTTTTCTCTTGGCCTTGCGCACTGGGAGTGCCTCTGAACGGTTGACCCTACTAGAGGCGCTTTATAAATATTTAAATACAATACAATACAATATGTATTTGCTGATATTAACATTTGTAATATCATAATGTAGCGCCTTTGTTTGAATTGTATCGTGGTTGTTTGACTTTGTCGTCGTTCATTTGTTTAAGTGTTTCGTTAGATTTGTTAATTAACTAATAGTAAAACATTTTATCTGTTTTTTAATATGCGCGTTTGTGGAAAGTATTGAATCAGACAAATTATAAGGTTGCGTCGTTGTGTAATCTGCTGGCATTCGCAGGGGATCATCCGCTGTGTCCCCCGTGACTCTCGCTATTTGTGGCCAATTTATGTAGCGGAAGTGATTCAGTCAATCGTAGCAAACACTGATTTTTATTCGCCCGTCACTGACTTCCTCTCTCCATTCGTCACTTCTATCCAATGATGCATAACTTCCAATCGATCAATTTCCTTAATTAAAAAAATCGACAAATTTCTTTAGAAAGCTGCAGATTTATAGGCCTATTGTAGCACAGTCTGGATGATTGTATTAACGCCATTTCGATAGATATGATCGAAGCTTTAAAAGATATGAATCTTGCTATAAAAAACTTGTTTTATATTTAACAGAAGCGAAAAGTCTTCTGAACCTGGGTTTAAATGTTTCTTTTAAAACTATTTGATCTATAAATCTTACGCAATCGAGATTAATTAATGCACCAGACAAGAAATAATAATTAATATAACGCTGTAGAGCGCGGTCGTCAAAACGAAGAGCAGAGTATATTTCTTCATGTTATTATATTTATTTATTTTATTTACTAAGAAAAGTTATATAGCGCCGCTTCAGGAAACTGATGAGAGGCGCTCTATCTGCCTTGGCCTAAATGCTGTTAAATGTCAGTAAGAACAGAGCATTCATCTGTTTTTAGCAAACACTGCGCTCAGAAACTGTGATAATTCCAAAGTCCTTACTTGTTCATCGATTGTTTGCCCACAGAGTTTCATATGATTTCTGGCAATTTCACTTCATGCTCTCATGCATGCTGTATGTATGTGTGCATACATGTATGCGTGTATCTATATGTATTTGTACATATATGTATTTATGTATGTATGTATCTATGAATGCTTGTGAGAAAGACTAGTTGCAGGCTATAGCGCATACGCGCAGGGCCCACTGCCCAACCAACAGATTTCCATCCGGAGTTCACAGATGACAACAGACAGTTCGAACAGAGAGCTCCTGAACCACGTAGAATCGAAGACGAGGAACAACGATAGGCGATGTCATCTGTCACTGACGACTCACGGTTGTCTCACCGTCCAGAAGTTTCTCGCAGATGGAAGACGACGCGGCGCCCGCAAATCTCTCGAGCCACAAGACACGCGCTGCAGGACATGTTTCCGTCGCCGGTAGAACGGTAAACAGTAGAGGCATTCCGTGACTGACAGTTGGTGCCAATCGAAAGACTCTCTCAGCTGTTGCTCAACCGAGTCCCAGATTTCCCGACGTAGACGGCGTATAAGCTGGTCTGTACGTTTGAGGCGTGACTATCATCTGGAAACCTGTACTCCCTCGAGCTATAGGTGGACCATTCCTGTCACAGTATACCTGGCAACCAAAACCGTCCGAAACCCAGTAAATCCACTGTGAAAACAAAAAATAATTCCGAAACGCAGACTCGGTAACAGCAAGAGTTAAAACTGAAGCCAGAATCATCAAGCAAAGTTTGCATCTAGACAAATAATCGTCCACAATGACAGAGACAGTAATTGTCTTAATCGCTGTACATCTCGTTTGAGGCCATTTGACGCTTCTGCTTCTCTTTCGTTCAGTCTCTCTATTGGTATTAAATTCGTCCGACATAAAAGGGTGTGACACCCCCTCAGCAATAATACTTTAGCATCATTTAGGCATTCCACTGGATGCGTGTACATGGAAGATTTCGACTGACAGAGCAGAGGAGAGAAATTTTGATCATGAAGTTGTAGATGTTAAACACTTAATGGCATAAGTACATAGCTAATTAATAATAGAAATAGGACGAAGAGAAGGGGAAAGAACTAAAAAGATTGAAAATGATAAACTGGATAGTCTAATCATAAACTGAGAGAGAAAGAAAATAAGCAAAGGCGAGAAATAACACTTATGAAAGGGTATAAATCTCCAAACCACTAGTATATGTGACAACTGAGGAGGAGGAGATAGAAACAGGGAAAAGAAAGGCAAATAGCATGGAGTAAGTGGATGATGAGGAAGAGGAGGAGAAGAGAGAAGACGAGGGCATGCTTTTGGAATATGATCGATGGATGGTTTTGCAGTCGCGTGTTCTAAACGATGAAATATCCGCCTGTACATGTGTAGGTCGTCGATTATTAAGTTAGCGACATGTTCCTATATAGATCGCATCCGATGATAATCATGCAGTGGAAAGCGTTGAGCTGCGACGAGCAGAAGCCAGACATCGAAGGAAAACGACAAAACGATTAATTCCCGAAAGACATTCATGGTGAGCATCTCATGAATCGAATGATCCTCCAACACAAAGACCACCGACCGCCCGCCCGACCGCCCGCCCGACCGCCCGCCCTACGCCCGACGGCCCGACCGACCGTCGGCAGAGTCTGTCCGTCTCCTGTCGGTCTGGCGTCCTTCGTTGTAGATGTCGCCCGAGACCTCCGTGTTTTGTCTCCTCTCTGACTGTAAAGTAATGGTTCGATGCATTTACGTTGCGTTTCTGTTGAACCTGCAGTGTTTAAAATGCGAAAAGGTAAATAAGGAATCGGCCAATCATATACCTGTTGATTATATCGAACTCCGCATAAAGGATGAAATGCAATCGGTTTGTAAGTTATATCTGGGCCGGCGAGACAACTAGGTCACCTTGCGCGGCAGAGAGAAGAAATGTGCGGTCAGGAATGGCAGAGAGCGCGACGCATATATCGCCTCAGACAAACACAGTTTGCAAGACATTTCGTATAGGATCTTAAAGCCAATGCATTTTGAATGGGTAACCATGCAGTTCTTTTACTTGAAACTGAACATATGAATGGTGACATCTGTTACATTTATATAGCTGCTTTTCAGTTCTGTCATTTATTCTTACAAGAGAATGCATCATACATCAGTTTTTGTAGGAAGACAGTTTAAGTTCAGTTGAAAATTCATTCGTCGTCAGATCTCGATTTACAGCTTCGCTAAACCAACCGCAATTGACGATACCTATGCATGGGGTTCCCAGAAGCATCGCCAGGGGTTGCAGAGGGGCAGTTGACCCCGAGCGCAAGGCTGAGAGGACGTCAATTTAAGCAGTAAAAATAGCAATTAGTCGTTTTCATTTTCAAAGTTAACTTACATCTTGGACATGGGAGCAGATTTTGTCCCTTGTCCCTAGAGGCTCAGAAGATCTTAGCTACACCACTAGAGATTCCCGGTGGTGGATTACTTTCCCATAAATAGAATATATATATATATATATATATATATATCGTTTCTTATTTCCATATTTCCACCTATATATAATATATTCGAAAGTGTCCAATCTCACGATACTCTGGCAAATGACTACCTATAAAATAATGATGTGAGTGTGTCAGAAATGCCATGTTCCTGATAATTTAATTTCTTTCTCTAAGATCTTTACGTCAAGAGATTAGCTTGAGTAATCTCGATCATGCTTTTATGACTTAAGATAATCCGCCATTTAATCTTTCGATTTTTGCATTCCTACTCTTAAAACGAATAGTAAGACCAGAACACAATTGTCGATAGAAACAGAACTCTTTTAATCAGCCAAAAAAGCACATTTATGTATGTTTAATGATCACAGAGACAGTTACAGTCAGATTCATGTTTGATATTCACATACGCTTAGGCTACTTTACTTTGTCAGGATTGGACTGTTCTGACAAATTAAAAGGTTTAACAAATGTACCGGATGATATCGAATGATCTGCCGTTTGTCTGGTTATATTTATATTCGTTGAATATATTAGAAGACTCCATTCCAATTTTTCAACTATAGCTTAAATCTAGCCTTTGTAATTTCTTAAAAGGCTCTGCAAAATGACACAGTAGGCTACCATTTATTAGTATTGCCTTTCGTTATCAGAGGACTTATGCGGGAATTTGAATCCTGTCCACACTGGAATAACAAAGGATGGGAGCGTGGCTTGCCACTGAAACGCACGCTGTAGAATTCTCTCATTGGTCAGATGTCATCGAATGACGCACCTAAATGGGTCGGGTCGGGTCGGGTCGAACGGGGTCGGGTCGAGTGGGGTCGGGTCGATCGTGTTTCTTCGGACAGTTCCAGAAGAGCCGTTCAAACAACGGAAGAGCAGGACATGATTTATCGTCGGATTGGCTCAACTAATAAGACGGTGCAGTCGAGCGAACAGAAGATCGAAGATACTGTCTCTCTCGCTCTCCGTTCGTTGCGCTTCTTTATGCAGAGGGGTTTAGGCGAAGGGCGGAATAGGAGGAACGGGGAGGCGCCTACTAATCAGGGCCGCATTCCACTACACATCCCCCAGCTGGCCTCATAGCTTAATAGCAACAGATAAAATCACGGCCCCCAATAAACCACTGTCGCCCCTCGAAGGACGGAACGAGCCGAAAGATAGTGTGGGTGGGTGGGTGGAATATAGAGAGGGGCAGATAGAGAAGTAGACAAGAAGAGATAGGGTGTGTAGGGGTGGAGGGAGCCTTATCTGGCGCATCGATCCGATGCGTGGGGGGCACTTTGATCAGATCCTCTAGAGGGCCTTCTGCGTTTCTTCGCTCGTCGGAGATGATTTAGGATTTCATCGGTTCGTCCGGGGACCAAATTGTTGACAGTAAAAGGCGGACGAGGGCAGAGAAAGAGAGCAGGTGAGGATGTGGAGGAAGTGAGGATATGGAGGAGAGGAATAGAAGGAGGAGCAGAGGAAGAGGAAGAGGAGAAAGAAGTGATTATGAATGCCCACTGACAGGATCAAGTGCACTCCTCATTACTGAACATTTTTAAAGTAACCCCAATTTTTGCCACTCTGTATCTGTATCTGTATCTCCACCTGCATCTGTCTGTTTATATCTGTATCTCTATCTCCACCTGAATCTGTCTGTTTATATATGTATCTCTATCTCCACCTGCATATGTCTGTTTGTATCTGTATCTGTATCTGTATCTCCACCTGCATCTGGCTGTTAATATCTGTCTGTGTGTGTGTGTGTTTGTGTGTGTGTTTGTGTGTGTGTGTGTGTGTGTGTGTGTGTGTGTGTGTGTGTGTGTGTGTGTGTGTGTGTGTGTGTGTGTGTGTGTGTGTGTGTGTGTGTGTGTGTGTGTGTGTGTGTGTGTGTGTGTGTGTGTGTGTGTGTGTGTGTGTGTGTGTGTGTGTGTGTGTGTGTGTGTGTGTGTGTGTGTGTGTGTGTGTGTGTGTGTGTGTGTGTGTGTGTGTGTGTGTGTGTGTGTGTGTGTGTGTGTGTGTGTGTGTGTGTGTGTGTGTGTGTGTGTGTGTGTGTGTGTGTGTGTGTGTGTGTGTGTGTGTGTGTGTGTGTGTGTGTGTGTGTGTGTGTGTGTGTGTGTGTGTGTGTGTGTGTGTGTGTGTGTGTGTGTGTGTGTGTGTGTGTGTGTGTGTGTGTAAGGACGCAGACTGTGCAGCCGCAGCTCCGAATTACTCTTTTATTCTTTTGTTTTCCAAAGTAGCAATGCGTGTTATATGGCATTTTGTTGTTGTTGTGATGACGATTATAATAATTATTATCAATATCATCATCATCAACAACAACAACAACAACAGCGTAATCGACAAAGTCACCGGAGTTATCGTAAGCTCAGCACAGGGCAACAACTTATTCACGAGCGCTGCGTCGTGTCATGTAAATTGTCCAGTGATGCTTATTGAAGATCCGAATCCGGTTGCCATGGTGAGAAGGAGGCAGAGGAGCCTGTAGGGTATGGAGAGAAGGTGGCAGAGGAACCAGTAGACCATGAAGAGAAGGAGGCAGAGGAACCAGTGGACCATGAAGAGAAGGAGGCAGAGGAACCAGTAGACCATGAAGAGAAGGTGGCAGAGGAACCAGTGGACCATGGAGGGAAGGAGGCAGAGGAACCAGTGGACCATGAAGAGAAGGAGGCAGAGGAACCAGTAGACCATGGATGGAAGGAGGCAGAGGAACCAGTGGACCATGAAGAGAAGGAGGCAGAGGAACCAGTAGACCATGGATGGAAGGAGGCAGAGGAACCAGTGGACCATGAAGAGAAGGAGGCAGAGGAACCAGTAGACCATGGAGGGAAGGAGGCAGAGGAACTGCTGAGGTGAGTTCTGTCAAGAACGAGAAAGATTGGTAGGCGAGGAGGACAGGAGTAGTCAGGGTAGGAGTTCTTAAACAGGTGGGACTTTAGTTTGAAGTGGAAATCCTGAAAGGTAATGGATAGAGGAGCGTCAGGTAGATGATGGTGGGTGAGCGGTGATATTGGTGGAGGATCTGAGAATTTGTGGAATTCAGGAGGGAGACCGCTCAAGAATCGAAGTACGGAGTGGTGTATGGATCGGTTGGAGAATCTAAGAGGAGAAGTGACTGGAGTATTGGAAAGCGTGAGATAGTGGTCGGAGGAGGATGAAGCATCCTATTAACAGAAGCCTAATAATCGTATTACCATCCGTACATGTGGCTGGGATAATGTCTAAAATGATTCACATAAAGCGGCCAAAAATTTATTCCTGAGATCAAGAGGAATTTGGCAATCGCTTCTAATTTGTCTCTGTGCTTATGTCATCCCTCTCGTGTGGAACAGCAGTGGGTCCCTGGGGTGTCAAGCCACTTAAATCACTATGTATATATATAGTAATATATATAATATATATATATATATGGCCTAAATGTCTTAAAACCTTTGCATTGTGACAAGTTGCAAAAAATTGGAATAAATTTAGTGGATTACAACAGTTACCTTTGATTTATAGAGCCAACATTTTAAGCGAATAGGCTGCAAGAGTAAGTGCAGACTGTAAAGTTCAGCCCAGAAAGTTATGATAAAGGAAGTTGATAGATGGCGACACTTACTCTGTTGTCATTTATTTCTTCATTTCTCCGCTGAACTAATCATCTATCCACGCTGAAATGGACGGTCCCTTTGTATCAGCCTTAGAATCTGTTTCTGTGACCCTGTCTGTCCCTCTTCCTATTGCTATGTCTCTCTCGCTTATCATTTGTTTCAATGCACTCTGTTCCAAGAATCTACCGGGCAGCTATGTGGCCTGGGTATAGATATGGAGGACCAAAACTGGACGTGAATGTTTTCAAATTTATTGTCATTGTCTTCTTCACTTTCTCTTCAACTCAAAATCCGTACAGAGTATTCGAGATATAACGGACCAATGTTGCTTCTATTACCTATTGGTAAACCAGTAAACCGCCAATCCGTAAGTCTTCTTCTCTCGAACGTTTGCATTATTCTCAAGTTCACTGAAAGTAACTTTCACAATTTTGCCTTTCTCTTTGATTTTGCCACTTCCACTTCCCGTTACTGACTTCTGTGCGGCTCAGAAAACCCCCGATGGTCTATCTGTCTGAATATGTTTGTGTCTGTGTGTTCCTGCGGTCCTCTGTCGGTGTGTCTGTATAGGTCCGTTGCCCTATTTGGTCGCTGTATTGGGTTAGCTAGTCCGTGCTGTAGCATCTCATTTTAATTCCATCTTGCCACGTGTTCGATCAGTTGTTTAAACTGTTGCTGAAGCTGATAAGGTTTCTTTTAAACGAAATTATAAAGTCAAATTGTATGTGGATCTCTGGTCTAAATTCTAACTATACCTTAGCAACGGATTCTGAAGTCCTGTACTTCGTCTGTCACGCATATAATTTTTATATCTCTTTGCGCCTGGTTGTTCGTAAACTGCTCTATCCAGCAAAACCCAATGTGTTGTTTTTATCTTTTTCTTGTCGCAAATATGCGAAGTCTGAGGAATGGAAGTCTGACACCTATAGGTGTCAGACTTCCATTTGTCTCTTCCGATTTTTAGCTTACTACATCTCACTACCTGCATGATATGAATTTTTCAGACGTCTGCCTGTCTGTTCGTCCATCCGTCTGTCTGTCTGTCCGTCTGTTCGTCCGTCTATCTGCCCGTCTATCTGTCCGTCTGTCTGTCTGTCGGATAGTTGTTCGGTCTCTCATTTCGCACAGCACGGGTATCTTTGATCTTGAGTCGCCTTTTAAGTCTTTTTATGAGATATGCTGACTGAAATCATAATCCGTTTAGCACAAAGAGGGACCCCCGTCCGTTTTCCCTCTCTGGTTGGAATCCCCATCGAGTTGAATTTCCTGATCAGGCAACCATCCTTTCATCCACGAGTCCTCACTTCAATCAATAGGTTCGCGGAATGGTCTTAGCAACGGTCTTCCTACTTCCATGATTAGATTCCAATGACGATTCGTTGATTATTCAAGCAATATTTTATTGGAATTTAGATTTTAACCGTTAAATACTTTTCTTCTTAAGATTCGGAGCAAGGTCCTCACGAGGAGAGGCTTATCGATGACATCTTCAAGGCGCGCAAGTACCAGAGACTAGCTCGACCAGTGGCCGATGAGAAGGAGGCGATCGAGGTCGCCTTCGGACTCACACTTATGCAGATCATTAAAGTCGTAAGTACCTGAGGCCATTGACGTCTAATCTTCTGGGAGAAATGTGAGTTTCATCTTTGGAACTCGCACTTTTCTCTTGGGACTCACGCTCATGCATATAATCAAAACAGAGGGAACTGGGAGAGTAGAGGTAACTGTCTCCTAAAAATAAGCTTTTGGGATCTCTGTGTGACTCACCCTCACGTGGCATAGTCTTCTGGGAGAAACAAGCGTTTGTAGATATCCCCCTCTGACTAACCTTTGTACATATCATCACAGTCGTAATTATACCTGAGAACTATATACCTGGAAAAGTCTCAAGGAAGAAATGGAAGTTGTGTTATCTGTCGGACGCATTCTCTTGTAAAGAGCAACCGGTTGCACAAGCACGGTCTTCCAATCTCACCACTGTTGAAAATCTCTACGACTTTACTTGTAGGCCTAAGTCGATTAGCAGTGAGAACGAGAATAACTGATATGCTTTAAGGTGTAATGTCGTGATCGGTTATGTTGTCCATTGCTACAGACGTTATTAGCCAAACTGTTTAAAATAAAATCATTGTGCCATCGAGGTCCAAATCAAACAACTAGCAGACCATGAGATAAGTTTGCATCTACATATCGCGCTATATAAATTATTTAATCTTTAGCCAATGAGTGTACAGGTTGTATGTATATAGTAGTACGTTACGTGTATACGCTATACGCCATGTTGCACGTTCGCTGTTCATTACGTGTACGCTATATATAAGCTATTCTATGACATTTCGATTCCTTCAACTGTTCGTCGACAAATGCATTTGTTCTGTTATTTTAGGACGAGAAGAATGAATTTCTGCACACCAATATGTGGCTCAACTACGTTAGTGATTTTCGTTATTCGTCCAGAAATAGATTAACGAAGGCTTTTAACGGATGTCTTCAGCTAATCAGAGGAATAATTGGCATTGATGCTGCGAAGAAATCGACAGTTGATAATGGTTACTGATTAATAGTTGTTGCTTATTAGTAGTTGTTGCTGATTAGTAGTTGCTGTTGATTAGTAGTTGTTGATTAGTAGTTGTTGCTGATTAGTAGCGGTTGATGATAAGTAGTTGTTGCTGTTTAGTAGTTGTTGCTGTTTAGTAGTTGTTGCTGATTAGTAGCGGTTGATGATAAGTAGTTGTTGCTGTTTAGTAGTTGTTGCTGTTTAGTAGTTGTTGCTGATTAGTAGTTGTTACTGATTAGTAGTTGTTGCTGATTAGTAGTTGTTGCTGATTAGTAGTTGTTGCTGATTAGTAGTTGTTGCTGATTAGTAGTTGTTGCTGATTAGTAGTTGTTGCTGATTAGTAGTTGTTGCTGATTAGTAGCGGTTGATGATAAGTAGTTGTTGCTGTTTAGTAGTTGTTGCTGATTAGTAGCGGTTGATGATAAGTAGTTGTTGCTGATTAGTAGTTGTTACTGATTAGTAGTTGTTGCTGATTAGTAGTTGTTGCTGATTAGTAGTTGTTGCTGATTAGTAGTTGTTACTGATTAGTAGTTGTTGCTGATTAGTAGTTGGCCTGTTCAAGCTGTTCAGGAGCAAACAGATGATGAAACAGATTCTGAGGTAGAATGACGCATTCTTTTTTAGGCCTGGAAAGACTACAAACTGAGTTGGGATGTAGCTGAGTACGGTGGAGTTGAGAGCATTCGTCTGCCATCCAGCCTCATCTGGACTCCAGATATACTTCTTTACAACAGGTCAGTTACGAAAAAAATTTGTTTGTTTTCCTTAACACTTTCCATAGGCTCACTACATGACTTAACTTCGTTCATTTGATGACGTTCACGGATCAGTGGCCTATACGTCGTGCTCAAAGGTCTCTTTACAGTGTAGTCTTACATTCAGAAATATGATAGGGCCTAATGTTTATTTATTACATGCTTTCTAGAAAGCCCAATGATTAGGCCTACATCTTAGACTGCAAAGTTAAAAGCATATTAAAGCCTCTTTGATGAAAATGTACAAAGTAGATGATAAACTGTTGGATGAAAATATGCAAAGTAGATGATAAACTCTTGGATGGAAATATACAAAGTAGATGATAAACTATTGGACGAAAATATGCAAGGTAGATGATAAACTCTTGGATGAAAGATATAAAGTATATGATTAACTTTTGGATGAAAATGTACAAAGTAGATGATAAACTCTTGGATGAAAGTGTACAAAGTAGATGATAAACTCTTGGATGAAAATATGCAAAGTAGATTAAAAACTCTTAACTGAAAAGATACAAAGTAGATGATAAACTCTTGGATAAAAGATGCAAAGTAGATTATAAACTCTTTTATGAAAAGATACAAAGATACAAAGTAGATCTTGGAAGAAAAGATACAAAGTAGATGATCCATCACTTTGATGAGAAGATAGAAGCAGATCATAAGCTTTTCTAGGATAAGATGGAAGTCTGACGAGATCTTTAATTGGTCTTGACTGTAGTAAAAGAGAAGGATCTATGTCTTTCTTTTATGCCACCTATAGTAGACATCTGCTGCGAGCAATAAATGATCCAGAGAAGCTAAGCGAGTTGAGAACGGCCAACGACGAGGTCGACCTGTGGGTGGGGGGGGAGGGAATGGGTCTGTCTCATAGGTCAACAACGCATTCACTTTCTTCTCAGCGCTGCGTCCTAATCTCTTCTTTCAAACGCAATGGACTCCCAGCGGCGACTGACAGACTCTAGGTACAAATGCGTCACTGGGCCATAAAAGTGAAACAGTCTTCGGTTACTGCACGTCAGAGAGAGAGAGAGAGAGAGAGAGAGAGAGAGAGAGAGAGAGAGAGAGAGAGAGAGAGAGAGAGAGAGAGAGAGAGAGAGAGAGAGAGAGAGAGAGAGAGAGAGAGAGAGAGAGAGAGAGAGAGAGAGAGAGAGACACACACACACACACACACACACACACATACACAGACACAGACAGACACAGACAGAGAGACAGAGAGGGAGAGAGGGAGAACGAGAGACAGAGAGAGAGAGACTTCAATAGAGGCGTTATATGAATAATGTCTTGAACACTTGCACTGTGTCAGCCAACTGAGGAGACGGATTCCCCCAGGGGAGAGTCAGTCGGTCGTTCATTTTCCTTAAATATCTTCGTCACGCCGAATATTGCTGCGGCAGCAACAGAACTGCTAACAAGAATGATAATGAAAACATATGCTGTGACTAACATTCACTGAATACGTTTCTTTATGCGACGATTCACTCTGGCAGTTGAATGGTCCTGCGGATGATGATAAGCCGCTCTTCGCTCGCCTTTCACATATGCCATACATTTCATTACAGCGGAAATCAATTCCAGAGAAGCTCTACATAATTGGGCCATTACAATACGTCCATGATGCAAGTAGACATTGTTTGCTAGGCTGAGGTGGTGGTTAAAGTTAAATAGAATACCTTCATGACTATAACAACTTCGACGACAAAGATATTGACATTAATTATGGTGACGGTGACGATAATGACGATGACGACGACAACGCTTATGGTGGCCATTGTTCCAGCGAAGATTAAGTTTTTGAGAAGGCTGGCATAAGATCCTAGGCCTATATATAAGAGGAGCGTCGTTAACATTTGTCTGGTTTTATTAATTTTGCCGTCTACTTATTCAGCGCCGACGAAGACATCGACAGCAAGTTCAATGCTAACATCGTGGTCTACCATGACGGAAACTGTTCTTGGATCCCTCTGGGCCTCTACATCTCGGCCTGCTCCATCGACATCCAGTGGTTCCCCTTCGACGATCAATACTGTCGCATGAAGTTCGGCTCGTGGACATACGATGGAAGTCAGGTCAACCTGACGGCAAAAAGCCACATCATCGACCTCTCTGCCTACCAACCGAGCGGAGAATGGGACCTCATAGGTATCTTTACATGATTCATGTCTATCACTACAAATAGACCTACTGCTCGGAAATACGTGTTTCATAAGAGCGCCATTGAGTAGATACAGCTGAATCACGCTCTATGATTGGTTAATCGTTTCTACCTAAATCTAACTGCAAATCCAATTTCTGAAACCTAGGGTGCCCATTTAGCGGGATCTCATCCCTTCGGGGCATCCCATTAGAATTACATTTGTATCCTGTGTCTGTTCTGCTTGTTCTGATTTTGATACAAACTGTGTGTTCTAATAAAAGACATTTGATTTGATTTGATTTACACTTAAAAGGAAACCTATCTACTGTATTGTTAATTTCTTCCGAAAAATCCAAGCTTTACCTTTCTTATTTTACGTCTTTTTATTTCATTTCCATCTTGGATTTGCAGTTAGATTTACTGAATGACTAGTAATAGCTCATTGCCTGTCCGCTGGCCTATCGGTCTGTCTTCCTTTTAAAAATCAGTGACATAGACAATTAGGCATTGTGCTGTAGAGACAAACCTCAATAGGTTGTAAGGCAGATAACTAGTACACAAAGGAAGTGGAAAGCACATGCTCTCGTAGCTACAGACTTTTCAAATGTTATTCTGCTAAGACTAGTCATTCTTTTCTAAGGAAATACGAAACGTGAAAAATAGATTACAAATGCGTAAATGCGTAAGTGGCCTTACAACGAGAAAGATAAACATAGTATACAGACAGAGTGACAGACAGTTACAGAGACAGACTGACTTTCCTTGAATGGTTGCCTAGTTTTGTGTCGTCATGTGTGAATGCGAAGCGAAATTGAAGTTCGAGACCTGGCCAAACAGCGTCACGCCTTCTGGATCGACTCTCACTCGCATCGCATCACTAGGCAATTAGTCATCATCACACCACACACTGGACAAACACCTAATATACACTAACACAAAACCACACAGAGACAGGCAGACACATAGATGTAAAGAGATACAGACAAGCAACATAAAGACAGATAGATAGATCCACAGACGAGATCAGAGAGAGAGAGACACACAACCAGCAGAGGTCACAGAGACAGACGCAGACGAGGTTGCTGGGACAGACAAGCAGACACTGTCGAGGTCACAGGGACAGTCAAAGACGAGGTCACGGGGACAGTCAAAGACGAGGTCACGGGGACAGTCTAACAGACAGAAACAGACGATGACTATGTATGATTCACTGTGACTGTGAACTGAGAAAAGCAGAAACAAAACCAGATTCGGCGCCAAAATCAGCGACGACTTTTATATCGCACTATTCTAGGCCCATATTCACTTAACCTAAAATTTGGAAATCAGCTGATAGCGTTGCATTGTATAGCCATACCAGACTCATGCAACTGCCGCTCGTTTGCAACCGAGAATGTCTCAGTAGCATACAAGAGATAGGCAGACACACAGACTGGTACTAAGACAGATACATCGACACATACATAGACACACTGCCAAGTGTCTTTATCACAGAGTACAGTGAAGCGGCCGAAATGCCGTAGAGGATTCATATACTTGACATAGTAATATTCATGTTGGGCGTTTATTTCTCTGATTTATGTAGCACTATGTCTTCTAAGGCTCATATACATTTAGCTGTGTTATTTATGTGGCTGATAAGGCGCCATTCTCTGCTTGATTGATTTAGCGTCTTAAGTCTATTTCTATGAAACACTTATTTCTCCGTTTATGCGTTTCATATAGGCTGCTGCGCAAGAAGAGATGGATGGAGCCATTTGGGAATAAGGAATGTTCTGTGCTAGAATGTAAACGGCCAGAGAAACAGTGATGGGCCGATGGCTTTTCCCGGTCCCTATGATTTGAACGTTTAAGTAATTTCCTGACAGAATTTCGAGTTTGTAGATTTGATATTTTCATATTTTGCTGAAGTGAAGAATTAAGCAGCAGATATATTTCTTTAATATGACTCCTCTATATTCTATGTAATAGCGCCTATATATGCCTCATTGGTTAACTTATACTGTTGGACCTGCAATCCATGCCAATTGGCCTAATAAACTCATGCAAAATAAAATTGGTTAAATGCTGCAATAGAATTCAGGTTTTATTAAGGACTTCCCGCACCATTGATCCCACATCCAAGGCAAAAGTCCTTATTAATCTCAAATTTGTCACCAACAAATGCCACCAACTTATTGCTGCTGCTAAGAAAAAGTATTATTCATCACATATCCACTCGTGATTATCTTCCAAGAAAACCAGATTTTCCATAGACATTGTTTACATATAATCCCTTATAAATTACGTCAGTTTGACATGTATGTGTGTTTGTGTGTGTGTGTGTGTGTGTGTGTGTGTGCTTGTTTGTGTGTGTGCTTCTCTGCGTATGTATGTGTGTGTTTCTCTGTGTGTGTTTCTGCGTGTGTTTGCGTGTTTGTGTGTTTCTCTGTGTGTGTGCGTTTCTGTGTGTGTTTCTTTGTGTGTGTTTCTCTATATGTCTATGTGTTACTGCGTGCGTGTGTGTTTCTTTGTGTGTGTTTCTCTATCTGTCTATGTGTTTCTGCGTGCGTGTGTGTTTCTGTTAAAATGCTCGGACACTGTAAACACCGTTAATAGAGCCGATAGGAAGCAGTTTAGTTCATTAGGATCGACACAGTCTCTCGTGTAGTCTAAATGTGGCTAAAGACTGCAGCGGTCGTTTTAGTTGATCGATGGAGATGCAGCCAGAGGTCTGTTGCTTCTTTTCCAGAGGCTCCTGCGAAGCGAAATGTGATAACGTACGATTGTTGTCCCGAACAATACATTGACATAACATTTACGATCCACATAAGGCGTCGAACCCTGTACTACGGGTTTAACCTCATCATCCCATGCGCCTTAATCTCTATGCTCGCTCTACTCACCTTCATCCTCCCCCCGGACGAAGGCGAAAAGATTGCGCTAGGTAAGAAGTCAGTCTAATGGTGTGGTGGTGGTGGTGGTGATGATGATGATGATGATGATGATGATGATGATGATGATGATGATGATGATGATGATGATGATGATGATGATGATGATGATGATGATGATGATGATGATGATGATGATGATGATGATGATCTTAGTAACGGTAATAGTACTCATTAACAATAAAATAGGATAATAATAATATAAAATAATCCAACCCAGACATTTATTTCTGGGGCGTGTTTAGGTCACGACGGATCATATTTTATTTTATTCCGGATATTTCTATAGCGCCTCTCGAAGTCAACTACTACTCAGAGGCGCTCCCGACTACAGCATTTGATACTGTGCCGGAATTTTCACGCCGAAGCGCCACGAGCAATTGCGAGTGAAGGACTTGCCCAAGGTCCGTACGCAGCGGCTAGGTCCGTACGCAGCGGCTAGAGTGGGATTCGAACCTGCAACCCTCCGGTCACAAGGCGCCGAACTTACCACTGAGCCACCACGCCCCATATGTAAGCCTACTCCGGAAACATAAATAATAATAATAATAATAATAATAGTAGTAGTAGTAGTAGTAGTAGTAGTAGTAGTAGTAGTAGTAGTAGTAGTAGTAGTAGTAGCAGTAGTAGCAGTAGTAGCAGTAGTAGCAGTAGTAGTAGTAGTAGTAGTAGTAGTAGTAGTAGTAGTAGTAGTAGTAGTAGTAGTAGTAGTTGTTGTTGTTGTAGTAGCAGTAGTAGTAGTAGCAGTAGTAGTAGTAGTAGTAGTAGTAGTAGTAGTAGTAGTAGTAGTAGTAGTAGTAGTAGTAGTAGTAGTAGTAGTAGTAGTAGTAGTAGTAGTAGTAGTAGTAGTAGTAGTAGTAGTAGTAGTAGTAGTAGTAGTAGTAGTAATAATAATTAATAATGCTTTCTGTAATAGCCTGCACTGTTGGCTAAACTTGATTTTCAGATGCGTTTAACGGTCTTCACCGAGATCAAACGCTGTCTACTGTTCTGATATTCTGTCAGAACCCATCACTGCTTCCTACCATCTCATCTGGCTTTATGCCGATGCCACTGAACTCCGATTTGGCCAATACACCTGCTATTCTAGAACGGCCCTCAACAGACAGATCCGCTTGGTTCGCTATTGTTCTTTCTTCCTCTTCAGCCAATTGTGCAGAACCCCTCTTCCTCGCTCGTTTTAGGGTACTTAGATGATCTCATTTTGGTGGAAAGTTATCTGATGTTGCCGGTGTGAGAGCGGTTTAACGGCTGTGTGCTACGACAACTGCAGCTGCAGGAGACTGGTTTATGCAACACCCACAACCATCTGCAACCTTGGTCGATGAGACTGTGAGAATCGCTGTTAGACTTCGCCTGAGAACAAGTATTTGCAAAACGCACAGTCGTTCTTGCTGATCACTTGTGACGGCGGATGGATCGCATAGACCTTCTTTTGGCTTGATTCCTGCAGGTCGTTTAGTCAGTATGATGTCACATATGATCCGATCTGTCGAACTCGTGGTCGTGCGGGTTTCAGAGAACCAATTGACTATCTAGTATTGACGGCAGAAGATCCGATGGGCTTGCACTTGTTCCATGGCGCAGTGGCCGCTGTTTGAAATGGATATCGCTGAGGCTGACACGGTGGCTGCTTCATACTTAAATGCTACTTCCGCTTCTGGTTGGATCCAGGAAGATATCAAAATACATGATATCGCCTTTTCTAATCATTAACCTCTTTTCCTCCTATTATTTTCCAGACCATTACAAGCAAGCCATTGTATTTTTACATTATTTCGCCAGATAACGCCATCATTCATCGTTACACAGGGGAGAATGCCACAAGATGATCCCCTTTTCTTTTCTAGCTCGTGATATATTTATAATGACATTATTAACACATAAAATATGCATTCTCTATGACCATTTCATATTCAACGCATATATGCACTGTCAAATGGACAAATATCACATTCTAACAGTTAAATGCTTCAATTTATCAAAAGTCAGAGGGGGCGCATCTTAGGAACAGTTCAAAAATGACAAAAATTACTTTTTCTGTGGAAATTATACCTTCCTGTCTGAACATAGGAAGCCAATTAATCGTAAGATGTGAACACGTGTTCTACTTATTATGCAAGTATATGCTGCTGCGTTCCTGCGTCATAGGGATTGCGTCTTGGACATTGGGTACATCTTGTGGTGTTTTCCCCTACATATAGCTGGACCACGCACTCGTCCAAGGCTAAATAACAATGAGGTCATCGTCTCCTATAGTTCGGTCCATCCACCATGAAAATTCACCGGTCTAATGACAATTCGATATGCAACATGACATGCTACATTTAATATGCAGTTCAGATTTTATAGCCTGGTCCTCTTAATGAAACCCTCTGCTGCATAGGAAGAGCAACGTCATAAAATCTATAATCTTATTAAAATCGCACGCTCAGCCAACCTCATCTCCGAGATTTATGAACCGTTAAACTTGAGCAATGAGCATCCTCACCTAATTTTAATTTTCCACGCGATGACCAAATTCTTATTTTTCGGTTGTGTTTATGGAATGTATTCTCTGTTGTTTCTCTTACTACAACTAAAGACCTACACTTAACCATGTGAACGGATAACATATTGCTGATTGTGTTGAATTTATCATCACACTCCTTGTGAGCCAATTGTGTATGCGCATCTTACAACGCATATCATCTCATTGACTTCGATGACATACCACCTAACATGATCAGCTAAGATTGCCCTACCATGGTTGTACCAAGGATGTGGATGGAGGTGCTTAGCGTGCTAGGCTTTCAGTGCTTGGTTCTATAGTCTCTTGCTTCCGGTGCATGACCGTATGCCTCTCGGAGTCATTGTCTTAGATTAAGCACTTTTCCCAATCAGTATTTCTGATATAGACTGTTTCTCTAATAGGCTGTTTTTCTGATCACATGGGTAGCTCTGCTAAACTTCGGCAGTATGCACTGACTCCGATTAAGGTTTGCCTATTAGTTTCACTTAACAGATAGATCGTGCCTATACCCATATGATGGCGCTATAGAAAAGTTATAAATATCATTTGCAATAAGTCTATAGGCGTATGCATACATGTATGCGTAGGTTTTCATCGAGTGTGATTGGATGTGTTTCAGGGATAACCATTCTGCTGTCGCTCAGTGTCTTTCAACTGATCGTCGCTGATATGGTTCCAGCAACATCGATGGCCGTACCACTTGTCGGTTCGTTTCCTCATAATAAGTCCTCCATATAACACACAGGCTGTCGTTTACAAATAACTATAATCGTAACGACTGTATCTGCTCTGGTTTATAATATATATATATATATATTTATGTATATATATATATATTTATTTCTCAAAAGCATTACTGACTAATTGTCAAACACAAATGAAATGACGAAATTTAGGCCTAGTGAATCGACTTGGGGCAATCGATCTCACCACAGGAATAGACGGCTATTCGTACATAGATCCACTAGATCTATATGTCCACCATAAGAATTTGTCCGTCCAATATCGAACTACGAAATTCGTCCATCCCGTTTATGCAATTTCTGTTGGGCATACAGATAATTCGCCTATATGTAACTCGAATTAGCTGTTTCCTGAAAATTTACCCATATAATGTTCTTTAAATCTACAGCGCAATAAACAATTTATTCAAACAATGCCTACTAATTAACTGTTTAATGGTTAAAGTAGTGTAATAAATAACTATTTGGCAGCTAACTATTGTGTGAATATTATGTATAGTTGACTTATTATTTATGTTGAAAGGTGTCTACTTTGCTTGCGTCATGATCATGTGCACAATATCCGTCATCATGACCGTCATTGTTCTCAACTTTCACCATCGCTCGCCTGATATGTACGTCATGCCCTCATGGGTAAGTTACCCCTCCTCTTCCCCTACCTCTGTGCTTAGGCATAAGTCTCAGTCGTCGATTACTGTAGCCTCTATAGGTATGTCTTGACGTCATCTCTCCTTGCACCATAACAGCCGAGGCAAGGCATTCATGTAAAACTGCGTGTTTCTCTTAAGTTAGTCATCATGAGTTCTACTTCGTGGTGTATGTATGCAGTACACGTATTAATTCATGATGCAATATGCGATTGACAGTAGATGAGAGACACTCAGAGTAAGTAATCCCGCTTTAACAACTCCTCTGCTTCTTCTCTTTGGTCTCTATGGCAACCGAATTCGGAACTTCATTTGACATCTCTGGACAACCCTGACTTGACGCAGCGCTCATGAATAAGCCGGTGCTCTGCCCTTAGCTTTAGTTTAGCGCTTCATAAATTTGGAGTTTAGAATCACGATTTAAAGGCGCTATATGAGTGTATGGATAACTATCTATACTCTATGGCTAAATGCCTAGTTAGACACCTCATCAGAACTCCCCAACAGCAACGTCATATTATGTTAGAGATATGATTAGAATCTTATCATGTACATGTGGTCCATATGTGGGACATATGAAACCCATGTGGGTCCATACGTGGACATATGAAACCCATGTGGGTCCATCCGTAGGACATATGAAGCCCATGTGGTTCCATACGTAGGACATATGAAGCCCATGTGGGTCCATTCGTAGGACATATGAAGCCCATGTGGGTCCATTCGTAGGACATATGAAGCCCATGTGGGTCCATTCGTAGGACATATGAAGCCCATGTGGGTCCATTCGTAGGACATATGAAGCCCATGTGGGTCCATTCGTAGGACATATGAAGCCCATGTGGTTCCATACGTAGGACATATGAAGCCCATGTGGGTCCATTCGTAGGACATATGAAGCCCATGTGGGTCCATTCGTAGGACATATGAAGCCCATGTGGGTCCATTCGTAGGACATATGAAGCCCATGTGGTTCCATACGTAGGACATATGAAGCCCATGTGGGTCCATTCGTAGGACATATGAAGCCCATGTAGGTCCATTCGTAGGACATATGAAGCCCATGTGGGTCCATTCGTATGACATATGAAACCCATGTTGTTCCATACGTAGGACATATGAAGCCCATGTGGGTCCATTCGTAGGACATATGAAGCCCATGTAGGTCCATTCGTAGGACATATGAAGCCCATGTGGGTCCATTCGTAGGACATATGAAACCAATGTGGTTCCATACGTAGGACATATGAAGCCCATGTGGGAATAGTGCGGCCTTTGACACAGTTGATAACTGCATGGTCGATCTCTTATACGCCCATAATTCATCCCATTTGGCGTATCTGCACAAATCGCTTGACTGGTTTCGTTAGTCTTTGCATGGGTACCTTTCCTGTACGGTGTTTAGGTTTTTCTATTCCTCTGGATTGCCACTCCCTTTGGCGTGGCGCAGAGCCCTCTGCTCTTGGCCTGCTACTTTATATCTTGTATATTGCGCATATTTCAACCATCCCGACCTCCTGTGGTGTTTCTAGTTAGCTCTATGCTGTCCACAACCAGACTTCTCTTCATTGCATGGCATCTGATGCCCATACTGCAGTGGCTAAAAGACAGTGGCTACATGATGGCGCTTGAAACTTGGATGTTTTCCATCCATCTGCGCCTAAATTCATACAAAACGCAGTTCATATGCATGGCTGGATAATAATTATAGGCAGCAGATGAGAAAATAGACCTCAGCTGCTGACTGCCCTTATTTTGCCTTCTCTACTTCCGTGCGCAAGTCTTGGTGTGGTTCTTGACCAAGAACTCACTTCCTAAGAATACATGTATGTAAAACTTGTCTTTGGCGCATGCTTTTATCAGCTGCGTCACTTGCAGTCAATTCACCCTCGCTTTCATCTAGAGCTACAAATTCTTTCTCTGTGTTTTCATTAGCAGAGGGATTGACTAGGCCTACTGCGGTTTATTTTGGGCTAATGCGTTTTCTGCCTTTAGGCCTATTATATTTTTTGAACTAATCTAATAAGTAAAACCTGTTTTCACTGTATTTCTTCAGCTAATGTATTTTATGCCGTACTATAGTTACTGAGCTGATATAATTATATCCCGCTATTGTTGTATTTCTTGTGTAGATGTGTAATCTGCTGTTACTGTATATACTGGGTTAATATTCTGTCAACGGCACATACTGTCTATCTGTTGCAGGTGAAGCGGTTAATCTGCGAGTGGTTGGCCTGGGTTCTGCGTATGTCGCGGCCGGGGAAAGATCTATCTCGGAAGGTCCTTCTTCGCAAGGCTCGGTTACGCGAACTGGAGGCCAAGTCGCCTCCGTCCTTGAGTTTGATCTCGAACGTCAAGGACCTCGACAACCACATCCCACTGTGCAACGTCGACTTCGGTGCCTACCGGTCGGTCAGCGTCGACGGTGACGGCCCAGCGTCCACGGGCGGCGGAGGCGTCGGCGGAGGAGGCGTCGGAGGAGGAGGCGGAGGGGTGATCGGACGACGCAACTCGTGCGTTCGCAATGAACTGATGGCCATCCTACACGAGCTTCGCTTCATCACGAAGAAGATGAAGGAGGATTCGGAACGAAATGATGAAACAAATGACTGGAAATTCGCTGCGATGGTCATCGATCGCCTCTGCTTCTGGATCTTCTCAGCCTACCTCGTCGTAACGACCATGGTCATATTCATCTCTCCTCAGATAGTTTCCAGGGAACAGCTGTCCGGATGACAGTCTCCTCTGGTTGCCTTCATCTGAACTCTTCTTCTGGTTGCGAAGTCAGCTGAGCCTAACCGTGTCACCCATGCGATGCCGAACTGTTAGTGAAATAGGTTGGGGGAAAGAAATTCCCAAGACGCTTGTCAGGTAGACGTGGGGTAGACGGCTGGCCGATTCGATGCACGTATCTAGTACGCCCTTAGGGGCTGTCGTCTTCCAGGATTATTATCTAGGTTATCTCACATAGCTTGATTTTCCCACTCGACAGTTGGAACTAGACTTATTTAATGGCGGCCTGAACTCGATATTTTCTCCCTCGTCAATGGGTATTTACGGTATTTGGCAGGGTGATGGTGCAACACATCACCCGCAACTGAACTGTTGGGAACACTAATGTTGGTCAGTGGGTGATTATTCGCCAGAGGACCTGCTAATTATTTCTCAGCCTACCTCCTAGCTGGACGCTCTGGGAGCGGTACAGCTCTGCCAACTTCAACGGGACAGTCGTTCGCCACTCCACAGCGCACACCGTTAGGATGATACAGACGTCTATGACTCGCGGAAATATCGCCGATGCATTGGAAGAAAGAAGCCTTCCTCCGTTTTCCGGTCTTTCTCGTCCTCAACGAAATCCGCCTTAGCAGTTTCTCTGCCTTCTCTCTGTCTCTGTCTCTGTCTCTCTGTCTCTGTCTGTCTCTCTCTCTCTGTGTGTCTCTCTCTGGTCTTTCTGGCAACCCCTCTGACGCGACGCAGCGCTCGTGATTAAACCGATGTCCTGCGCTTAGCTTCAAAGTATCGCTTTAGAAATTTGGAGTTTACGAATACGAACCTTAGAAAACCAAAATGAACTTTGACTCATGAGGAATGTGTATACAAATATAAGTCTGATCCATTCTTGAACCCAAATCGTAGCAAGGAGTAGTCCTATATGGACCTAACTTGGATACCTGACTTTTGACCATGCAGTTTGTCTAACATAAAGTCAGTAAACGATTGGACTCTACAACCAACATTCTGCTTCTGCGGTTATGTCGACCTTTGTGATTTACTGGCAAATTATCGTAAACTTTTCTCGACTGGAAAGCCATTTACAACTGTCTTTGTATCAGTGTTGAGTTAAGACTGTCTCAAAGAAAATGGTTTCAGTATTCTTACGCATGGAGATATAGCAACGTTTTTCAGATCCTAAGCTTAGATGACACCGGATAAATGCAGGCAAAAGACAGCGACAGCTTCAAGTCAAACAATTCTGCCCTCATCAAAATGTGTCCCATGGCAATCAAAGCGTCCGCTCAGAGCCTCAGATCGTAGTACAATGCATAGACAACAGAAGTGAATACGAATACAATAATCGTAGAATGGGATTTTCGTCTTCAGTAAATTTATTAGGCTAACAAAAATTGCAACAGTTGAATAAGGGCAATATTAAAGAGAGAACTATAAGACGTGATTGAACTTATTTTCTAGCTCCAATTTCGTTCGATAGAATCCGATGAAATATCAGCTAAGGCCTTTGAATGTTTTAAGACTTTATAATAAACTAGTGGATTTGCCCGTCATTATGACGGAAGAGGTAGGCATGGAGGGATGGAGGGAGGGAGCAGGCAGGCAGGCAGGCAGTCAGGCAGGCAGGCAGGCAGGCAGGCAGGCAGGCAGGCAGGCAGGCAGGCTGGCAGGCAGGCAGGCAGGCAGGCGGGCAGGCAGGCTGGCAGGCAGGCTGGCAGGCAGGCAGACTTAATAACTGCTGTTTGTCTGTGTATCAATCCGTCTGTGTGTGTGTGTGTGTGTGTGTGCGTGTGCGTGTGCGTGTGCGTGTGTACATCTGTTTCCGTAGTGCCCAATGTTCGTGGGCGGACCAATTTCGGGCGCCTCTGAGAGCGTTTATTGACACGCAGATCTGGGAAACAATATTAATGGATTAATTATACAGGCTTATTCAGTTTAGCTTAAATACATTTCGGCCTATATGAGATTTTCCAGTGCATTTCCACTTCACCATATCAGGCAAATAGATCTAACTTAATTGGAGTAACGAATATGTAGTTAGTGGTCGATCCGTTTTTCTGGAAAATTGCCAAAAAGATCACTAATGAGTCGAGTAAATCGTGGTAACTACGTTAGTTTTTTCCAAAAACACAGATCTCTACCACTTGTTATCTGGCGATCAATTCCTAGTAGGTTATGTCATGTGATGGTTTTCGTCTAAATGGCTATTCTAATGGTTTTCCATGTGCTAGCGAGCTACTGTCTTGCAGTGGTTATTATTCGATTGTACTTCCAATCAAGTGACTCCTATGGCGCCCTCCGTTATTAGGCCTATGATGCGCAAGGCCTCAATCAACGCTCATTTCAAGTGAAATCAAAAGAACCGTAATCCGTAAATCTGAAAAGCACGGTTGAAATCCAGTTAGTCAGGAAACCAGCATAGAAGTTTTGCTGTGGTCGGCCAATCCTTCTGGAATAAGTTGCCTAACAATCTGCGACATGAACTCCTCAGCCCCTCTTTTTTGCGAAAACGCTTGACGGCCAAACAACCTGTTCGATCGTGGTTTCATTGTGTTAGGTCGGGAGCGCCTCTGATGAAGTCTGTCTTGAAGTGGCGCTAAATAAATTTGAAATTATAATTACAATTTGAAGCCCAATCGTAGCATCCGTGAAATCGTGGCCCTCAACCGCGGGGCCCGGCCCGAATTTCTAAGCGGGACCCGCTCTGCAAAGTCTGATAAAGTACGAACGGGACCCATTTGGCGGTCCCATTTGAATATTATAAGTGGGAGATGGCCCGAAATATGAAGATATACTCTATTGCGAGAAACTGCACAACCTTGTCTTTTTCCCGCAAAAATGGATCATCTATCGAACGCAGAGTTCGGATCGGCGTTCCATGGATGAGCGAAGAGCTGCTGCTGCTGCTGCTGCTGCTGCTGCTGCTGCTGCTGCTGCTGTTGGACCGTTGCTGTTGACGTTTTAAAATATAGTTCGTATCGATCGGAATTGTCTTTCGGTCAATAGTAGAAATCCGAATCGATCCCTCGGGTGACACCTTTTCGAATCAGAAGTCACCGACGCACACAGAGACCGCTGATGAGCCTCTGTGCTCGCTACGTGTCGCCACTATCAATCACCGTAGTCGTTCGATCGCCCATAGATGGCGCTTCGCGGTTCTCTCTCTCGTCCCAGCATGCAATGCGGCACTTCCGACGGAAGAGGCAAATATAGGTCAGATCTGGCGCTGAGTCCAATCTATCACGAGACCAATCGAGGAAACCTATCCAGGATTAGCCATCCTCCGTGCATCAGTCGATCATCTGCATGCGACCATGTAAAACCTGTAACAACAATTCTACACTCGGATTCTATAACGTCTACTTCGAACTCGATATTAGTGAGGATTAACGCTCATCGACATAAATTGTCTGGCAGCAGACGACATTTAATAGACGGACAGTTTGTGTGGCATTTTATGATACTCACTAAACATGTGACCTGACTGCATCTAATGGCGAACAAGTGCAATTTTCACTCAGTTAATAGGCATTGTGGTTGTACATGAGACATTAGTGCAAATAATAATTATGTGTAGCAGAGAATGAAAGCTTATGAATCCGGTCTTATCCGTTTCTTCGAACGGATCTTGGACTCGGTCGAACACATTTGGGGACATCAAACGGCGTGCAGGATTTTTCTAGGTTGGGGGGCAACAATTTCTGGAGGGGGGGGCAAAATTTTCTAAGGGGAAATTTTTTTAGAGGAGCAAAATGACGTTTTTTGCCCAGAATAGCTGATTTACCAAAATAATTGTTTTTTAGCATTGAAAGTCGTGTTGGGACTCTTGGAATAATCATAATAATAAAAAAAATTGTAAAATATTTTTAAAATCCAGGGGCCAAATGCCCCCTTGTCTCCCCTCCGGACACCCATGACGGCGTGGCGCCCAGTCGAATGGATGTAGCTGTGGCAAAGGAAGGACAGCTCACCGGGCAGCTCACCAACAAATGGAAAGTTAATACAGGACTTCAGCATATTATTAGAAATACAACAGAGCAGCTGTTTTAGCGAATACGTGCTTCAGAGAGTGAAGCGAATGATTAGCAGTCACAATCCGAGGACAAATCCGTTAATGTGTTTGCCTCACCCCACTCCAGTCATTGGCAAGTAGGGGCCCCACACAGTTTAAGAGTACACCAAGAAGGAAGGAAGATTATGTTCTTTTATCGGCCCATGCTCTAGCTGCACTGTGTTGTGTTAACTTAGGTTTAGGCAGGGCTGTAGTCGAGGGCATGCGCGGCTATGTAGCGTGTACTCACCTCTGTAGAGACCGCGTATACTCACCTCACAAAATATTTGTACTCGCCTCTAATTTTTAAGTAAGTAAGCAAGTATTTTCTTTTTTAACGCACTGTGGTTAACAATACAGGTTATACAAATAGATGCATAAGAAACTGATAAAAATAATAGCATAAGAAAAAGTTTCAGAAAACTAACCGGTAGCGTGTACTCACCTCTATGTTTACCACTACAGCCCTGGGTTTAGGCCTACATCACGCAAATGGGCATCTGCTATAAGGACTCAAAGTGCGCTCAATTAATTGACCCGTTGTAATGATAGTCTGAATAGGGCCTACTGGGGTCAGAATCTGCAACTGAGTCTTAAGACATGTAGGCCTACTATGTGCATTTTATAGACAGGCTGTTAAAGACATTCCAATGCTTATTTACTAATATTTAGCCATATTAACGCTTCAGAACTCCCCCTCCAATCGTGCCGTTAAGGAAACGAGTTTAGCTAAGTAGGCTTACACAGAGACGAAACTAAACTGCCATAGTCAGTGCACTGCGGGAAATATGATTGCCCTTTCGCTGTTCCATTTGAAAACCAGGTCAGATTAACGGATCCGATTTCAGTGTTTGGTCTCACACTGTTGTGAGATTGCGAGACGGAATGGTTTTAGATAGCATTCAAAGAGGATACGAAGTTGTGCGAAACTCGGGGAATTATGACTCTCCCCTTACATACTTTCCAACTTTCCATACGGTCCAACTTTCTGGAATAGGGCAGTCTTGTTGTCAAGACCTTAAACCTCAAGACCAAGACCAAGACCAAGACCTTGAACCTCAAGACCAAGATCAAGACCAAGACTTTGAACCTCGAGACCAAGACCAAGACCAAGACTTTGAACCTCGAGACCAAGACCAAGACCAAGACCTTGAACCTCAAGACCAAGACCAAGACCAAGACTTTTAAAAACGAACTCGAGTGCACTCGAGACCAAGACCTTGGTCTCGAGGACAACAAGACTGGAATAGGGCATGGTTACCTACCATCTGACGACATGAGCTTCTCGGTCGATCTGTTGGTCGTCCTAGTCCTATACCTCTTCTCCGTATGCACTTGAAAACCATTTTGTTTGATCGTGGTTTTCCATCGTTAGATCGAGAGCGATTCTGGTGAGTTTCTCAAGAAGAGGCGCTATATATATATATATATATATATATATATATATATATATATATATATATATATATATATATATATATATATATATATATATATATATATATATATATCTGTGATTACATTACACTACTTACTTTGCCTGTATTCAGATGGGTTGTATTCCAACTTCCAAGCTGAAGGTCACGAGAGTTCACACTCAAACTGTGACCAAATATAAAATTAAGACGGACTAACACTGGATGAAAATTGTCTGGGGTTGGGGGGTGTTCAATCCCCCTAGTCTTTCTTAGGACCCCTCCAGTTAAGACTTCGTTGCACACCCCAGGGGGTCGTTTCCAACCCCCCTCCCCCATTCTCGTTGTGCTAGTGTGATTATATTGTGCACATATTTTAGCATTTTCTTTCACAATTCACTTTGTGGGTTACTAATAAAGTTATATTCTGGTTCATTGTGAGATTTGTGACCATGTGAATTGCATAGGCCTAGGCCTACTAATAAATTTGGTGATGTCATCGCTTTAAGAAATTTAAGCTTTCTATCGTATTTTTGAATTTTCTTAGTTTGCAAAACACGGCTAAAATAATTATTCAACTCCACGTGGATCAAATCATCAAAGTCTGACCCCGAGTCTTTTTTCTATAATTCTCACACTGGACTAACGAATAGAATAACTAATGCGTCAATGTCCAGACCGGGTATAACCGGATGGATGAGAAGTAGCAGGAAGTCCTGGTCACGGACATAGAGCGACAGCGGCGTAACTTTGGTCTAAAAAGGGGGGGTACCAATTTCTTGCATACACGAAGCAAGGCGGAGACTGCGATCTCTGGAAAGGCACAATAATAAAATATTGATTGACACTGTTCAAAAAGTGGGGGTACGGTACCCCCAGTCCAAAAGTGGGGGTACGGGTACCCCTCGTACCTCCAAAAATTACGTCTATGGCCATCGTCAGCGCGGGGACCAATTACAAGTAGCCTACTTTATTGTAGGCCCCTACTTGAAGTAGGGGCCTACAACAAAGTTTTTTATGTACTTCCGAAAATGCGGCCCCCTCAAAACTGCGGGCCCGGGTGCTACAGCACCCTTAATTCGCATCCCCCTTAATTCGGGCCTGACTGGCAAACATAATACGACGGTGTCTGCTTACAGGGAAGATAAGTATCCGTCGTTTTGAATTTAAAAAAATACAAGTCAATTAACTGAGTTCACTGACCGCTGTAGGCCCCTGTATACTACGACCTACTTTGCCAGCGCATAACTTCTGCTCAAACTTTGTCATCGTACGTCTTCTGAATTGAGAAGACAAACGCTAAAATCGCTCCCATGGCAACGTATTGTGTTCGGAGCTGTGCTGCGATTGGCTGAGGGCGGTTTCTCTAGGGCCGAAAGTGCTTAAAAGCGACCGACTTGAATATTGATTACCTTGGCAACGCATTGTGTTCGGAGCTGTGCTGTGATTGGTTTCTCTTGGGCGGAAGCCCATAAAGGGGGCCGAGTCGAGTAAGTCGCTCAGTTCCATCAACGCTGCAAGAAGATCGGAAGAACAACAAGATGGAGGACTACGAAGATCTCGAACTGGTAAGTTTGACCTTATGCTAGCCGAATACGAGATTTCTTTGGCAAGCATAAGGGTCAAACTTACAAGAGAACAGGGCAATCCTAGGTTTTAGGTTAAAGTAATTAGATTTGATTTATACTGTTATTATTTTTATAACGCAAATTTTTATAGCACCCCTTCTAGATTGCCTACCAAGGAGCCCTGATATTAATTATATTAGATTAAATATCAGATTAATTAGATTGAAATAGGATTTGCTTACATTTATTTGAGATTACTAATCCTGTAGGCCTATGTCTAATCAGATTAGCTGAGACACTGACCTGCAATGATTTATATTTGGGTGTAAGCATAGAGGTATATTATAAACTTGTATTATATCTCATTGGGTGTAAGTCCCTATTATGGCTTTCTCTTAGGGAAGGGTTTTGGTTTGTTGTTGGGTGAACAGGAAGAAGAACTGGGAGATGACGTCGCAGTGAGAGGAAGGTCGAGGTCTCGCAGCGCTCGGCCGAGAGCATCGGCAGCAGCAGCGGCGACCAAGGACGATGACGAGGGAGCGACGACTCCTTCGCGACGAAGACGAAGACGCCGCGGACGAGGAAGCCGCCGCCGCCGACGCAGCCGCCGTCGACGAAGCCACGGACGCCGCCGCCGACGACGACGCCACCACTAGACGCCATCGGGCCTACGTCGGATCCATCCGTCCGTCCATCGTTCGGCTGGAGATAGAGAAGATCCGAGCGACCGCTGAAGATGAACTTTCGTCTGCGGTCTATTAATTAGATCGATGAAGTCTATTGTTCGATCAATAAAAGTTGAAAAAGAAAATGAATTGTCTTATTCCTTCTAGGCTATAGATAGGTTTTTTGTCATCTTAGGCTTTCCTGGGTTTTAGGCTATCCAGTAGATTAGGCCTATAGGCTATAGGCTTCACGAAGCGTTCAAGAATTGTATGATACTGAGTTCCCCTAATCTGATCAATTAATTAGCCTATGCCTTCCAGAAGTTTAGACTTAGGTATCCCTGGATAATTTGACTTAATTATGGCCTGATTAATTATAAGTAAGTTAGCGATAGGTATTGCGATGGAGGGGAAAAGCGTCGCATAGTAGGCTACAGACATGTGCCTATAGACCGAAAAGACGCTGAGACTGCTGAACTCGGATAACGACTGCATGGTATACCGTAAGATGAAGTGAGTTGAAGTGAGATAAAGTGAGATGAATTGAGGTAAAGTTAAAAGGCAACGTAAGGTAGCCTAGGTTAAGGTATAAGCAGGGGCGCCTGCAGGTTTAAAAAAATTGGACGCACACCTCTGCCGTCCCCTCCCATCCTATCTGTCCCCTGTCGGCCGCTCGTATACATATATATATATAGTCATACACTGAAAATGACTCAGAGTGACTCATTAGAAAAAATTCAATTTAGATAACATCTAGTGTTTTAATATGCCGTCTGTCGTTTACCAAAAAATATCGATGCGATGCCTATTCCTTGTGTGGATTTGATTTGGTTGGTGGACGCACGTGCGTCCAGTGCGTCACGCTGCGGGCGCCCTTGGGTATAAGTATAATCACTCATTTAGGCCTACTGCTTTGATTTTCTTTAAGGCTATATAGGCCTACAGGACGGGCCATTAAAAATGAGAACATCGCGTTCAATCTGAATTATTTATTTAATTATTATTATAATTTTTCTTGTCAAAATGCAAGTAATTTGTTGCTAAAAGTTAACTTTAAAGAAATGATAAATTATATTCTATGTGTCCGCCTCAGTTCTGAAAATTTTGTCTAAACGTCTGCGCCACTCGTTAGGAGCCAAAACAAAGATAGGGCCTATTCGGAAAGACCGCGGGAGTTAGGAAACCAAAAGAGACTTATAGGTAGACCCCGAGTTAAGATTCTTCGTATAAATGTGTAATTGTCTAAGCCTATAGGCCTAAATCGCTGGGACATTTTTCGACACTTCTCAACAATGGCCAATTTCAGTTGTTCTATTGTTGTAAATTTACCACGAAGGTAGACTTTTGTTGGAGGGCACCTCAAATAGCATAATCTACCGGGTTTAAGTTTGGGATATTTGGGGGCCATGCAGATTATCTGGTTCGATGAAGGTGACGTTCTCCTGATGAGGGAAGTTGACAGTGTTTCTTGCTGTGTGTGAAGGAGCTTCGTCCTACTGCACCATCAAATTGTTACGATTAAGCCTACATCTTGCTCGAATATCAGGAAGTAAACCTTTTTCTAGAACGTGATCACAATAGTATTTACTGTTTACTTTGACCCTGGGTTAAAAAATTACATGTAGGTCCTACAATATTTTTTCCCATCCGAGACACATCGACCGAAGCCATGCTCAGTGACGTCGCCACGATTTGAAAAGTAGTACGGCAAATTAGACGGTCTGGGGGACGGAAGCCTTTAACAGGCAAAAATATGCTGTTGCCGTACCACCTTAAAAAGTGGTACGGTAAACTTACTTACTTACTTATTATACAGGCGTCCATGGCCAGAGCGTGCCATGGCCAGTAAATTATTTACTTACTTGAAGAATAAACGACGTGCAATACTTGTGACGTATATGCAATAAAGACGATCAATGTGCCGATGACGTCATCTGCATGGACCGATTGTCTCATTTTATAACTGAGATCAGATGTGATGAGACCTTCGAACAGAATTAACCGAAAATCGAAAATCTCGTCAGAAAAGAGTCGAAATTCGACCAAATAACTGCATTTTGGAAGACGTTGATCGAGGAAGCATCGAATGACGACAGATATCAACACGAAATCCTCGAACAGAAACAGAGCAGACGAAAAGTCGACATTAAACGTGAGTAGGCCTATTGTTTCATTTGATGATTCATCGAGAGGTAAAAGGTCTCTGTCTAATATAACTTTTCTAGCTGCGTTTTAATGATGCACAGAGCACCAGAGTGACCAGACGATGGTCGATTCTAAGGAAAATCTCGCTGCAAAAGAATAATTCAGCCACTGTAGTTAAGTACTGGGTTGTATTGTATTGTTTTGTATTTACGAATTTATAAAGCTCCTCTCGCAGTACAACCTAATCAGAGGCGCTCCCAGTGCGAGGAGCCTCGTGAGAAAAGAAAAGTCTTAAGACAGCGAGATGTAGCAGAAATGCCCCCAGTTAGGATCTGAGAACGAGTCATGGAAGGAAGATCATTCCAGAGGGACGGGCTAACAGATGCGAAGGCACGGTGTTGAGCCATAGAAGTCCGGGTCCGAGGAACCAAGAGGTCATGTCGGTCTAAAGAACGGAGAGGACGGCCAGAGGCAGCCGAAAGGGGTCGACAGATAAGATCACAGAGATAACAAGGAGCTTGACCTTGGAACGCTCGAGAGGTAAGGAACAGGATTTTAAACTGGATACGCGCAGTGAGCGGAAGCCAATGCAAGTGCTCAGACATAAAAGTCGAGATATGGGAGTAGCGTGGAAGGCGGGCAATCAGACGAGCAGCTGCGTTTAAGACCGATTGAAGTGGAGACAGACGGGATTTTGGCAGGCCAATAAGTAGCGAATTACAATAATCAATGCGTGAGCAGATAAAGGCATGAACCATGGAGGTGAAAGTGGAGGAAGGAACAGAACGCCGGACAGCACTAAGACGCCTTAGATGATAAAAACTAGACCGAGAGAGGCTAAAGATGTGGTCAGCAAACGAAAGAGTACTGTCAAGAATGACACCCAAATCACGAACACTTATCGAGAAGGAGAAGAGGGGAACCGCTGGGAGAGAATTTCATAATCAAGCTTGAGGAGCTGCTGGCGAGTGCCAAACCAGATCAGCTGATCGAGTCTTTAGAGAATTTAGAGAGAGGCGATTTGAGGACATCCAGCAGTGAAGATCGAAGGAGAGTGACTCAGTTATCACTGTATTAAGAATGATGGATGATCAACTGCTTTCCACTTACCGTACTACTACCCAGGTGGCCCTGGTAGCGGGATTATTTAACCCCTTTTGGGCATCCTGTGTAGCCAGACTTTGGAATATAGTATATAGTAATGTATGTTTTGCTTTATCTGTGAAAGTTTGGTTACCAAATAAACATATCATATCATATAGGCTATCATATCTTGAATAATAAAAAGTTTTAAACATTTAACAGAATACTTTCATATAATTTCATCTTTAAAAATATTCACACACTGCTGTATTTCAGTCAGAGTTATAATTATTCAGCAATCTGTATTTCCTATTTTCAGCAGAGCTATGAACCGTTATCTCTATCCAGCTTCATGGGAGAAATTTCAGGCTCAGTTGCCTTCGACTTCGAGCTGTGCTCCATCTTATCTCGAAGAGCTGTGTGTCTCGATCGGTCTCATCTATATCTGGTCGTAGATTTCTTCGCTTTTCTGCACAGAGTGACTGGTTGTAACTTGTAAGTAATCTTTTATTAGCACGAGACAACCGCTCATACTTTACAACAACAATACATGCAATGGCGAAAAGTAGCAAAATATCAGTAGTATAAAAACCACACATGAAATATTATAAACAGTTTCATAATGTACGAGTTATGAAGGTGCTTTGCGGGTATAGTAGGCCTAATTGGTGAAGACAGTTATGGGGTCATTGGGGGTGACTGTTTGCTCTGAAAGAACTTCAGTTCAATTTTCTCACAAATCTTCCCCAACGTTAAACTGTTACAGGTCACGAGTTCCCATAGCCCGAACTTCCACAATGCAACACAGAAGGTTCGCTGTGATTGATCCAATTCTGACATAGGTTGCCTAGCTGCCCTAGCACACTACAAAATGCTATCGTTGCGCTGGTCATTCTCAGTGATGGGCAATAGTTAACTAAAAAGTTGCTAACTATTAGTTTAACTAAAAAATTTTAGTTAAGGAAGAAGTTTAACTAAAAAAAATAGTTTAGTTAAAACCATAGTTTAACTAAAAAATTTTAGTTGCTAACTAAAAAGTTTAACTAAAAAAATCAGCAATATGCAACTATTTTTCCACAGTGAACATTGAACACTGTCAGCAAAAAAACATTTTAACACTGCATGGTTTTAGCATCTACAGCCTGTGTTTTCAAATTCATACACTACTTACAGTGCACATGTAACTGTATGCCAGAACAGTACACATTGCATAGTTTGAAGGTGAAATTGTCATTGACGCTTAGCATTATTACAGTTCACTTAACGTCTTTTATTGCAAAAATGTTTGTCGTAAATAGTTGGAAAATAGTTGGAAAAAGTTTAACTACTTTTTTTTAGTTTAGTTAACTAATTTCCAAAATCAGTTGCCAACTTTAGTTTAACTACTTTTTTTTAGTTGGAAAATAGTTTTAGTTTAACTAAAAAAAAATAGTTTAGTGCCCATCACTGGTCATTCTTTAACTCTATAGTCCGCAAGCAATTGAAAACCATATTGCTCGATCCTGGTTTTCCGTCGTATATGGGCGCTATATGAATCTGTGGTTACAATTCGGTATATGCTGCATATTCTCTGCATGGAAACCTGGAAATCATGAAAACGGTTGACTAAGTACAGGATACTCAGTCAACCGTTTTCATTGTTTCTTGATAGTATGGGTGATGTTATATAGTTTGCATAAGGTATGGTAATGAAAATTTACTTAAGGTAAGGAAAGGTATGATAAGGTCAGTCAACCGTTTTCATTGTTTCTTGATAGTATGGGTGATGTTATATAGTTTGCATAAGGTATGGTAATGAAAATTTACTTAAGGTCAGGAAAGGTATGATAAGGTTAGATATGGCAAATTACGGAAAATGGCAGAAAATAAAAGGTAGGCCTAGCCTTAAAATGTCTTATCTCACCATTGTTTTTATCTCGACGCCTCCTCTTCTCGTCGTCGTCGTCCTCCTCCTTCTTGTTTCCGTCCTCCTTCTTCAGTCTCTCCTCCTCTCCTCCTTCCTCTCTTCCTCTTTCTTCTTCTCCTTCTCCCTCATCTCCAACTCCTTTTCCTAATCCTCTTACTACTCCTCGTCGGCTTTGTATGTTTGTATCAAGCCACTTACTAGGCCTACAGCGCCTTTCAGTCGGTCATCTCACAAAGGCGCTGCTTGCATGACAATCTAACTCATCTACATGTAGGTATTCAACTGC